>OZ020267.1:132277932-132550432 GCA_963971225.1 Melieria omissa | reverse complement strand
TGTTGAGATCATTGACAATTGAATGGGCCTAGCGTTGTATTTTTTTCGTGAAATAGTCATAGAATATCCATATTTCATCCCCAGTCGCAATCCGATGAAAAACTCTTTCTTTTTTCCTTTGAAAAAGCTGCTCGCAAGTGAATAATCGCTTCCCACAAATGCTGCTTAGTTATTTATCACAAAAGTTGGACTTATTCAACACAGTAAATAAATTTGATTTTTTAACAAACTCAACGGAATATTAAATAAATATTTTTAACAGATATCCAACCTCTCTGGAAAGACCGCAATAAGCTGTGACTACGAACTATTCAGAATAGCTAGAGCTATCTGTAGAAAACTGATCCAACTATTTTTCTTGTACACTCCATATTTCGAAGAAGAAATGTTGTGCTATTAATTAGATATGAAAATTTTATATTTGGTGAAAGAATTTTTAGTTTTAATTTCACATTTTTCTTTATTATTTTACTCAAATTTCCAAACATAAAACTTTACTTCCTTATATTAACCCCTCTGTTACCCTAGGAAAAACTCGCACATTTGACCCTTGGGTCATAAAATGACCCCGATTTTTTACTTTGTATTTTGTTCAAAAAAGTTAAGACAATGTGGTTTTAACAATTAGTTATTACTTTTACTATTGAAAATCGACTATTTGGCCTTACTGGAGTCAAATATGTTCAACATGGAGACCATGTCCAGGTTCTTGGTATTCTTCTCGGGCATTTTAATTTTTGCGATTTCTTCAGAAGTTAAAAATATATCGTAACTAATTGTTGGTCAATTATATTATTTATAACAGATAACAATCATGAATCGCCCAAAACTAAATGGTTTCGCAAGAAAGCCCCTTTCCGTGGCCCACAAAAAATTACTCAGTTTAGAGGTTTAATTTATAAAAGTCTGCCAAAATCTTAAAGTTATACAAAGTAGATGTTGACACCAATGAACCAATACAAATTAGAATATATATTAATTAACATTATTCGATTTCCCGAAGAAGGAAATGAATACATATATTCGACTGACCCAGATTGCGCCCCATCGTTTCCTTTCACTGAGTATCTTTTCTTTAGTGAATGTACTGCTGACGATAACTCACACGATTCTATTATTGGTTTCCTTTCTTTTCACAAAATCAGAAGCCCAGGAAGTAACTTTTCCAATTTTTGATAGAATTAACGGCGTTACGTTATCATTCTTGGGATGAATTTCACACCACATATGCAATGGTGACGCAAGGGAACGTTGTGAACTGCAGCAACGAGTAATTTGTTTGTTTGTCGCTAACTTGAATATTTTAGAGAAACGTAATCAAGCTTGTTCATATTCTTTTTGGAAATTTTTAGAAATTTGTTACTTGCTAGAAATCGTACAAACTTACATTGAAAGATTCAATCAAGATTTCATACCTGAAACAAAGTTTTCGTCCCATTGGGTTTCGATCCTTTGAAACTTAAAAGCTTTTATACTGCTCATTGAGATGTGTGGGCGAAGCTACGCCCTCTATTAAATGCCCTTTTCTCCTTCTCCCTTTTCCCCTGTCAAAAACATGACCCAATAGTAAGTTCGATCTTAGTGTCATTGATGTGCGACTTATAGTTCCGAAGTTGTATACAAAATTTGGATCGTTAAAAGAGTGCCACGCCTATTATTAAACGCCTACAAAATATTTCCAGTGGAACAATATGTCTACATGGAGACACTGCACGAAATGGCAATGTTGTATGACTCATAATTTCGATTTTACTCCATAGTAAACAGGGTTGTATAGCTAGCGCCACGCCCTGTTACCAACACAAAACAAAACAAAAATGCTAGAAACCTTTATCCACGACACTTTGAAACCAAATCTTATAAAATTCACATTGCATCGACCGATTCCTTGCGTTCAGTACTATGGGTCATAAAATGACCCTAAGGTCAAATTTGTATAGTTTCTCATTTGCACGTAAACCAGTGTTTCAAATAAGATGAAATTTAGCGTATATTCAAATGGCATAAAATTAGTCACTGAGTCCAAAGAAAAACAATTCTTTACCGGAAATAAGAAAGTTACGGCTCTTTAAAGTCAAATTTTACTCGAAAATGACCCTAAAGTAACAGAAGTGTTAATCATCATTGTCGCCGCTCTGTTAAAATCTCCTTGAATGACTGAATAGATCCTTTCCTACCTTTCCATTGACCAAGAAACTGGCACCTTGTGACATAATTTTCTTCTTTCCCAAAATACTGGTTACATTTGGTCATCTGAACGATGTTTTGAACCTGAACTGGTCTTGGCATAGTGAAATTATTCAAGTGGACCAGGTAGCATCACGGCTTCGTTTTTGTATGAGTTCCAGGAAATCGTTGCTGTATTGGCAGCAGTACATCGAACATGTGTCCATTCCAGTAACTAATCGCGAAAAAGGGATCGCCAATGTGAGTTGTACCGTAATGAATCACAGAGCGATTTGAGGAGTGTTGGGTTAACGCAGTAGAGAAACTCTTTGAAAAAATATTTTTCATGTTTTTTTTTTTAAGAAATATGAAGCCGTGTTAAAAACTGGCCTTCTTCTTGGAAACAGTTGTCCTAGTGCGTGTCTGTAGCCTTCTCTACTGAGGGCTGGACAGTGGCAAAACAGATGCTGTGACCTTCTATCTCTTCTGCGCATTTGCAGCTTCAGCAGGGGTCGCTTGGGTTAACACCTCGTCTAATGGCGTGTGATCCAATTAGTAATTGTCTAATAAAAGTTCTTGCGAGAATGGAGATAAAAACCATAAAATTGATTTTAGATGTTCCATAGCGCGGAAAATTACTAAAAATTTATCTATTTTATGGTGATGATTATTTTAGGTGCCATATAGATCGTGTAAGTCGCCATGCTGACCATACTTTGTTAGTTTTACTCCAGATGGGCTCAAGCACTATTCAAATAACTTCCAAGCTATCAGCTGTACTTTCAAACACTCGCTTCTATCTTCTTTACTTTCTTCAGTCTTGAAAACCGGTAATGCAATGAAGAAACCTTTTGTTATACAAACAAATACTCCACTATACTTAGAATCAAAATCTTAGTATTAGAATCAAACTGTGTTAGAACAAGACTTAACTTTAGAACTAAACTGCATTAGAACCAAACTGAAGTAAAACAAGCTAAAGTAGAATAGAACTGCAGTAGAACTGAACTGAAGTAAAATAAAACTTCACAATAGTACCAAAATGAAGTAGAATAGAACTAAAGTTGAACAAGAGTGCATTAGAAAAAACTGAAGAAGAACAATACTTCATTATAGAATCAATCTAAAGTACCATAAAACAAGACTTCGCTATAGGATCAAACTGAAGTAGAACCAATCTGAAGTAGTACAAAACTGCAATAGAACCGAACTGAAGTACAACATAGCATCAAAGTGAACTATAGAATCAAACTAAAGTAGAACCGAACCGAACTGAAGAAGAACCAAACCGCATTAGAACTCAACTGAAACAGAACAAGACTTCACTATAGAATCGAACTGCATTAAAAACAAACTGAATTAGACCTGAATTGAAGTAGAAAAATACTTTATTATAGAATCGAACTGCATCAAAATCAAACTAAAGTAGAACGGAACTGAAGTAGAACCGAACTGAAGTTAAACAAGACTTCACTATAGAACTAAACTATAGTTGGACAGAACTAAAGCTCAACAAGACTGCAGTAGAATAAAACTGAAATAGAATATTTCACTATAGAATTAAACAGAAGTAGAACAGAACTAAAGTTGAACAAGACTACAGTAGAACAAAAGTGAAGTAGAACGATACTTCATTTTATCAAACTGAAGTATCAATCAAGAATCTAACTGAAATAGATCCGAACTAAAGACGAACTTCAGTAGTACAAGACTTCACCATAGAACCAAACTGAAGTAGAGCAACACTTCACTATAGAATCGAACTCCATTACAACCAAACTGAAGTAGAATTTAACTTAAGTAGGACCAAACTGAAGTAAAACAATACTTCACTATAGAACCAAACTAAAGTAGAACAAAACTGAAGTAGAATAAGACTTCACTATAGAATCAAACTTAAGTAGAACAAGAACCGATGTAAAATATGACTTATTTCCTTAGTTTTGGTTTAGCACGATCGGATTTCTTATATCCATGATGTTATTTTAATGATATTATATATTTATCAAATAGTGCAGTGTTTCTTTGTGGCAAAAATGCCAATGCTTCAGTGTTGCACATAGTACAGGTCTCCCTCGTATAGCGCGGTACTTCTACAACGCGTTTTCGATATAACGCGATTTAAAAAAACATTTTTTTTTCATTATGTTTTTTAATTTTTAAATAAAGTATGAATTTTGATTTTGAGTTGGAATGAACATCTTTTGTTTAGTACCTATTTTATTTTGGAAAAAGCTTATTGGAACATAACCCTAAAATTTATATGAAAGTTAAGTCTTCTATAACGAGGAATTTTCCTGGAACGTAACCACCGCGTTATACGAGGGAGACCTGTACTTGAAATTAGTGCAAATTAGTAAAATGTGCTAAATAGGAAGGTTTGCACAAATCTCTAATGTTTGCTATGATTTTACGACTGCTACAGTCTGCACGCTACGGTCAGCCTTGTATGCTGACTTCTTCATAGAAAAAGAACAAAATCCAGCCAAAAAATCAAAATCGTTTTACAATAGTGATGATCATTTTACCATATGAATGCAAGTCATCGCAAGTAGCAGAATGGTAATCACTGGTTTACTATTTCAGTCTTGCCAGTGCAACAACTTATAGCCTTCACCTTTGAATCATTACCGGCCACAACACACAGCAGTGGGGTTGCGCAGACTCACAGCAATTAAATAGTTTGATTCTCTCACATAAAATGCAGCGTACTCACCACATAATCGTACGTGATCTATGAGAGAGCAGTGCGTGCGAGTTCAAAGGTTGGAAACAGTCATAGGAAATATTATTTATTTAAATTATATTATTTATTTAAATTATATTTTCTTTGATTTTAGTGACCTGTTGTTTGCACGCGGCAGCCGGCTTTTCTCACCGCTAAATGAGTCGTCTGCATTCGAAATTTACGAGTTGTGCTAATTCGAAAATGCGGGTGCGGCACATTTGGCGACAATGCGTCAACGATGATAAAACACAATCGCCAAACAACTAAACAGTGGAAAAGTTAGTTTACTGTTATGGCCGACAATTAGCAATTTACATGTCACTTTGTCGGCAATGAGTCAAAGCATTTTTAGTCGCAAGTGTCGTAAAACTGCAAACTCATAACTGTTTATCGGTTTGAGTTCCTGCTTAATTGTTTGCTTGACTTTGAATCCTGTTTGAGTTTTTATTGTTTTCGGCTGTTTGAATTTTGTTGTTTGCAATTTGAAAAGAATAAACTATGAGGCTTCAAATGCGCTTCAACGTTGCACTCTAATAAGTCAACAATAACAACAGCAACAACAAACTATCATTGCATATAAATAAACGTTGAACGACTGCAGTCGACACAAACTGAAAGTCATTGTGAACTTTTAGTTGCGTTTCGCACGCGTTCGTAAACAGTCTCTGGCAAAAAGTGCTAACGCTAACCGCAGTAACTGAGGAGAGACTTCAATTAACAGCTGTTGAACGGGGCGCTACGCAATATTGTTGTTGCACCCAATGCATTCGAACAAAGTGTACGTGTTGACTACTTGGTTCACTATTCATTGATTCATTGGCTAATTCGTGTGCATTTCGTTTCATGTCCTTTAGATTTCTGCTCTACCTGGTGTGCACGATGCAGTTGGCGCTGTCGCAGGTGGTCAGTCAGGGCTCTTGTCCGTCGAACATAAAAACGCAGGACGTGGATGTCAGTCGCGTGCGTATCCGGTGTCATCTTTGAGTTCTCTGCCGCAAACTTTCTAATTCTGTCTTCGCTTTTCAGTATGTGGGCCGTTGGTACGAGTATGCCAGGTATCCGCTAATCTTCGAGATGTTCGGAAAGTGCATCTTTGCCGAGTACAACCAGCTGCCCAGCGGTCAAGTGTCGGTCTTCAATAGACAAGCAGATACGCTGTGAGTAATTTCAATTAAAATTTGTGCAAACTTACAAAAGCAACTAACAACAAGATGTCTTTTTTTGTTTCTCACACAATTCTTGTCTCGGTAGCACTGGTTCAATAAAAAATATTAATGGCAAAGCAAAGTTGGTTGGACCGGGAAAATTAGTGGTGACTTTCGATTCAATGCCAGGTAAGTCGGAATGTATTTTGTCTCGATACTACAACTACAAAGTTGCACAATATCGTACAAGAACTGCGTATTTAATACAATAATTACAAATATAGCTGAAGTTAAATTAAGTCATTTAAGACCTTTGAAATGACGGAGGATTAGTTGGGAAAATTTGTGTAATTTTAATGTACGAAAATTTTAATTTTTAAATTATTAGTTGTTCAATGAGAAATTTGGTGAAAATATTTCAATCATCATCACATCACATCACGTCACATTGCATCATAAGAAAATTTTATTTTTTATAATTTTATTTTTATAATGAAAATATTTCAATCATCGTCACATCATCACATCACATCACATCGCATCATAGAAAAATTATTAGTTATTCAATGAGTAAATGTGATGAAAAATTTCAATCATCATATCAAATCGCATCACATCACATCATGACATCACATCACATCATAACATCACATCATCATATCACATCATCAAATCACATCATATAACTGGGTTTATTTAGTAGGTGAAATAAATAACAGTAGCAGTAAGATTACTTAAATAACAGTCAAAGTCAGTCATATCCAACTTTCTATCATAAAATCGCTGGCCATTGATTTATTTATAGCTTGGTCCATTACAGTCCGATAGGTATTTACATGTCTATAGAAAACTGTTTACATCTGAAAAGTCACATATTGAAATTGACATGAGTTACAATATTGAATTTGCAAAACCTTGAAACGAAATGAGACCAGTTCAAAGAAAATACCCATCATTACATGGATCAGAGACCTATATGTTAATATTTGTTTATGCAGGTTTGGGGGTTATGTTAAATAGTAACAGATTAAGAAGAAGAAATTAAATGGTCAAAGTATATAGATTTTATAAAAATCGGATTGTTTTCCCCATAAGGCCGACTTTGAAGTTAAATAGTTATAAGGTCTAAGTGAAGAGATTTTGAAGCAATCCGATGGTTTTCTACCAGTCAGAGAGAGACTCAGAAAGAGAGCATAAATGGTTATATGGTAAAAGTGAGGAGATTTTGTAAAAAGCCGATAATTTTGTTTCCAACAACGACAAACAAACAGAACAGACAAAACAAGAGACTAAGAAGAAGAAGTTAAATGGTTATATGAAAACAAGGCAGAGACTTCATAACAATCCGATGGTTTTTTTACCAGGCAGACGGACTAAGAAGAAGAGGTTAAACTGTGATATTGTCAAATTAAAGGGGTTTCATAACAATCTGACAATTTCTTACCAGTCAGAAATAACTTAAAAGAAGAAGTTAAATTGATATATGGTCAAAATGAAGAAATTTTATAAGAATTCTATGGTTTTTACCAGTCAGACAGTCTAGGAAGAAGAATTTAAATGGGTTTATGGCCAAAGTGAAGAGATTTTATTCAAAAACCTATTGTTTTTTCCAAGCAGACAGACAGAGGAAGAAGTTAAATTAAATTAAAATGAAGTTAATGGTTAGATAGTAGAGAGATTTTATAGCAATCCGATGGTCTTTTACTAGTCAAACAGACTCAGGAGGAGAAATAAAATGGTTATATGAAAAAAAGGAAGAGACTTCATAACAATCTGATTATTTTTTACCAGTCAGGGAGACTCCGAGGAAGAAGTTAAATGGTTATATGGTCAAAATGAAGAGAATTTTTACAAATCCAAAGGTTTTTTTTCAGGCAGACAGACTAAGAAGAAGCTAAAAAATTATATGGTCAAAATTAAGAGAATTTATACAAATCTGAAGGTTTTTTACCAATCAGACAGACCCAGAAGAAGAAAATTCGATGTTTTTTACCAGAAAGACTGAGAAGAAGAAGAAGACAAAGAAAAAGAAGAAGAATTTAAATGGTTATACAGGGTGGCGCAAAAGTCGTCATCTTATCAGTAGATGATATGACTTTTGCAAATGGCGGTAGAAGTAAATTTTGCTTTGATATATATTCATTCATTCATTTACTCACTCATTCATTCATTAATTTATCCATTAATCCATTCATTCATTTTTTTATTCATTCATGCAGATATTCATTCATTTATTCATTCAGTCATTCAGTCACACATTTATTCATTTGTTCATTAAATCATTCATTCATTTATTAAATAATTCATTGATTGATTAAATCATTCATTCGTTCATTCATGTTTTCATTCATTCACTCATTTATTCATTAACCCTTTCAGTCACAATGTCCAATATATTGGACTACAGCCCATACAATTCATACAGAACGGGTTTATTTTCATGTCGGAAAGGGTTAAATCATTCATTCATTCATTCTTTCATTCATTCGTTCATTCATTCACTCATTCATTCTTTGATTCATTCACTCATTCATTCTTTGATTCATTCACTCATTAGTTCGTTCATTCATTCGTTTATTTATTCATTCATTCATTCGTTCATCCATTTACTCATTCATATATTCATTCATTGATTTATTCATTCATTATTTAAACCATTCATTCATTCTTTCAATTATTCATTCGATAAGTTATTCATTCATCGACTTAATTATTCATTCACTCATTTATTCATTCACTCATTCATTCATAACCAAATTAGAGCCAAAGAACACGGGTGACAACTTTTGCGCCACAATACAGTCAAAGTGAAGAGATTTCATAATAATTCAATGGTTTTTTCCAGTATGAAAAATGGGCCATGTTAAAAAGTAACTTGTCGTTGTGGGTTACGTCGAAATTATGCTGGTCAGATGTAATTTAAAGATGGAAGATTTTCAAAACTGAATAAATATTTCTATCAGCATTCTAAAGACTTCAAAAGATAGATTAATAGAGAACAATCAGTATCCAGAATCTTCTGTAAATAACCGACATTAGTTAGCCAATTGTTAAACTTACAAGAACTCAGATGTCAAGGTTCAGATTTGTCTCTTTAACATTAGAGTACTCATTTAATTTATTATTCATAGTGTATTCATAACGTTAGTTGAATCAACCAACATTAGTATTTTAAATACTCAAACAGTGGTAAAACTACATATGTACATACATTGTTAAAGATTATTGATCGACCATCAACTTGGTGCAAAAGTGTGTCACCGAACTTGTCTAACCAACTGTTGAGTGCATAAAGTTTCTTATAATAATTACAACTTCTAGCCTTCAAATAGTTTATAACAACAAACTCAAACTAGTTGATGCTATTAGTACAAGTTGTTACCACATACTACTACTTATTACTACTACTTGTTATTACTACTACTTGTTATTACTACTACTTGTTATTACTACTACTATTTGTTTTACAACAGTTTTAACAACTGATTATTTTACTACGTTTTACTAAACAAATTTGTTTTAATTTTTTATTATTTTTACTGCTCAATCAACAATATTTTGCACAGCGTTTATTGGTGGCGCCGACTATTGGATACTTGGCACAGACTATGAAAACTATGCGGTGATCTATTCGTGCTTTGAAGTGTGGCAATTGTTCCATACGAGTAAGTTGTTGTTGCCATTTTACACATTCTCACATTTGATAAATTTTACACATTACCACATTTGATAAATTTTACACATATTTTTGTTTTGTTGTTTGTTTTCTGTGCTGTTGCTACTTTCCATAATTGTTTGCTTTTTTTGAGTTTGTTGCGTTTTTACTTTTTACATTTTTAATTATGAAGTGATAAACTATGAGAGCAGCGAAGCAACTGGCGTGTTTTAAAACGACATGAGATTGTAAAGAATTTGCGCTTTTTTAGCAACCTATCAGTGGCACACGAAAGGGGGTTTTGATTCAAACTCAACAAAATATCTCTTTTGGATAAAAAGTTGTCTATTAAAATCTATTAGATATTGTAAATACTATTAATAGTATTAATATGATTTTAAAATGGTTTTGAAGTTGAAGTTCAGTACGACATTTCCCCCAAAATAAAATTATGCGTGCACCACTGCAACTGACATCTACATGTGCACCAACACAGGGTGTCGCATTTTAAGTGCAGCTCAACTGCAGTGCGCGGAGAAGAGTGCAAAATCTAAAGCAAACAGCTTAGTTACTCATTTTACTATGTGTTGTTGTTGTTGTTTTTGCTGATGATGATGATGAACTGTTGCGTCATTCAGCGAAAGCGGTGGCAATTAAGTAAACTGACACTCGCATAGCTGCAGCGTTCAGTTCTGTTTGATTGCAATGTACACCGCTGCACTTTGATGTCATTAACACGAACGACGCACCGGTTTTTATTGTTCAGGTGTCTGTGGCGCAACGACGAGTTATTAATAGATGAAATTACTATTTGTTACAAAAAGGTTAATGCATGTTACGAATGTAAACACTTGTATGGCCTGGAAGTAGGTTGCGGTGAATGAAATATTACACAGATTAGAGCAATTTGCATTTACATTACATGAACCTATGATATTTAGTAGCTTTATGTTAAATCTGTATGATGGGTTTTAGATCAGTTTGGTATTAAACATTTCCCAGTTTAAACTAAAAAGGAAAAGTGTTACTTTGAATTGTTTGACATGTGGAAAGTTTTAGATTAAAATTTGGATACAAATTGGTCTACACATTTGTGTAGACCAATATTTTTCATGATCTCTTTTCTAGAAGAGTTATTGTTTGATTTGGAACATGTAATAAAGTTTCAATTGTGCAAAGAAGCAACATTGGTTTGCATTTTAACCAACAAGAACTTCCACTTTTAATAACTGTGTTGTATGAAATAGTTTGTTTATTTGTTTATTTTAACTTTTCAACACTTTCATTTATTCCAATTCACAGGAGTGGTTTGGATACTGACGCGTAATCCGTCGCCCAGCCCGGAAATCATTCAGACAGCCGAGAACATCATCAAAAGTAACAATTTGTCATTGAAACCGCTAAACAAGACCGACCAGAAGGATTGTAATTATAATTAGTTAGTTAGTTAGTACTTGGAGAGTTGTTGTTATTGTGCTATCGAAATGTTATTAAAATAAAGTGGAAAAATGCTTTAAAAATATATTTGAAAATTTATTAAAATTGTTATTGTAATGTGTGTTTTATTGATGTGAATGTGAATATGTGAATTTTTTCATCATTTTTTAGAGCCCATTTTGACAAAGTTTAAAACATTCATTTAAACCTATTACATCAGTTGTAGTTGTGCATTGTTATTGTTGTTGTTGAGTGCTGTGTACTAGATTTGTTAAACAAAAGATGACTACAAATTTCAGAAGCATCACATCAGGATTTAAATAGAATTTTTTGTATATGTTGGTACACATGTCCCCAACATTATTCCTGACATTATTTGCCATTTTGTATATTTCGTGTAATTTTTACAGATATTAAGGTGAAAGTTATCAAACGTCGTTGCTTCTTCAAGATTTTTGGGCAAAAACAACACCGTAAACATGCTTCAGCCATGGGATTCACCAGACTTGGCCCCCTGATATTTTGTTCTCGTCTCTCAGAATTGAAAAGACGCTTGAAAGAACTTTACCCGGTGAGACTTTTTCCTGGTCTCTTAAAATTCAAAATAAGCCTGAAAGAACTTGACCACCTGAGACTTTTCCTGCTCCCAAAACTGAAAAGACGCTTGAAAAGACTTTTCTCCTGGAATTTGTTCTGCTCCCAAAACCTGAAAGACCCCTGAGAGCAATTGGTCCCTGAGACTTTCTCTTCTCCAAAAACTGAATAGACCCCTGAAAGGAGTTGGCCGCTGAGACTTTTTCCTGCTTCCAAGACTGAGAAGTCTCCTGAAAGAACCTAAACTCCTGGGACTTTTTCCTGGTCTCTCAAGACTAGAAAGACACCTGAAAGTAATTGACCCCTGAGACATTTTCCTGGCCCCAAAAATTAAATCACCCCTGAAAAAACTTGACCCCCTGAGACTTGTTGCTGCCCCCAAAAGTGAAAAGAAGCCTGAAAGGAAATTCAAAAGAATCTTGAAAAAACTCAGATTTGTTGCTATCGAGACAATGAAGAAGGATTGGAAAAATCGCTGCCACAAGTGAATGACAAAGAAAAAACGTTGTCAGTAAGATTACAAAGTCCTTTTTATAAAAATAAATCATTTTAATCCAGACGATCTTCAAGATATTTGTTTGGATCTGAAGAGCTTTCGATCAGTTAGCTTAAGGATGATTCTTGTTTCATATGCAGTTCTCTCAGTTCAATCATTGGTTCTTGATTATAAATAAGAAAAAATTAACACATTGGTGTTGGAAATCATGTCTTAGGACCTTAATGTGATTTAGAAGATTATTTTCTCTATATAATTTATTTGATGATTAAAGAAAACATTAAGCTGAATGACTTGTTTTTTCCAAAAGGATGGAAAGTGGGGCTTAAGTATTAAACACATTTGAATAGACTAGACTAGACTAGACTAGACTAGACTAGACTAGACTAGACTAGACTAGACTAGACTAGACTAGACTAGACTAGACTAGACTAGACTAGACTAGACTAGACTAGACTAGACTAGACTAGACTAGACTAGACTAGACTAGACTAGACTAGACTAGACTAGACTAGACTAGACTAGACTAGACTAGACTAGACTAGACTAGACTAGACTAGACTAGACTAGACTAGACTAGACTAGACTAGACTAGACTAGACTAGACTAGACTAGACTAGACTAGACTAAACTAGACTAGACTAGACTAGACTAGACTAAACTAGACTAGACTAGACTAGACTAGACTAGACTAGACTAGACTAGACTAGACTAGACTAGACTAGACTAGACTAGACTAGACTAGACTAGACTAGACTAGACTAGACTAGACTAGACTAGACTAGACTAGACTAGACTAGACTAGACTAGACTAGACTATGACTAAAACTAGACTATTTACCAATATAAACTTTTGTATCGGAGAGGTTTCAACCCCCGAAACGTTCCCAAATTCTTAGACTAAGTCCAGGGACCTAAGTGGTCTTTATGTGGAACTGTTTTACTGACATTTACTGTCAAATGTAGAATCCATCCAGTAATGTAGGAAATATTTATATATAACTTCTTTACTGACATAGTTTTTCAAAAGCAGAACTTTAACTTAAACTGTGTTTAACTCGACGTATATCCTTTGTAAGGATATTTGCATACATTCTTTGATTTCCAACAAAGTTTAGCACAATTCATTTTGCATCCATAAATTAAACCACAACATCCATGACAGCTGAACTTATTTTAATTCACATTGCAAAATTTGTTTGGGTGCATCACATTGCTTTACTTAAGCATTTCATGCTGCAACACTTGAACGACTCCCAGCTACAAAGAAGCACATTAAAACTTTGCAACGCAAAGCAAAACACAACCAACAAAAACTGTCATTCCCATTTTTGTGTAATATGCACAAAAGCGCACAACATGAAAACATGCTGATGCGGCACAAAAAACCGTTACACTAACGCATGCAACAAAATGATAACGTGCCACGGTGCGGCAAGCAGGAACGAAGGACGAAAGCACGACCAGCGCATGCCAAGCAGCCGAAATGAGGTCAGTAGATGCAGTCGCAGCAGCAACGGCAGCACCCGACTGTGTGGCACAAAAAATCTGTGCTGCAAGCGTTGCTCGACAAAAAGTGAAATGCAAAATTGCAACTTTGTCGAAACAAAAAGTGACCAAACGCCGGTGTCATGTGTCACCGACTGTGCTACAAATTTCCAAATTACAAAAACTCTCGCACACACTCCCTTGCTCCCACCCATTGCTTTAATGCAACTTTAAGTTGCACCACATTTGGCAGAAATTATTTTGATTAATTTTGAACGCGCATTGGGGCGTTTGTGCGCAGCCACTTCAATTTTACGGTCACGTGCGCACCGAATGTGCCCAACATTTGCCGTTCATATGGAATTGGCATCATAACAATCGAACAAAAGCCATCGCGCCCAGCCGCGCACCGGTTAACCCCTTTTGTGCTGCGCTTCAATTGCGGCTCGAAGTTGGCTAAGAATTCGACCGCCAGTCGGATACTTTGTGCACGCACCAATGGCTGCGTTCTGCTCGTTTTCCATGCAAATGGATTACAACAAATGTCTTTAGAATGTTTTAAATTCTTGACGAATTATTTTACTTTCTTCCTTCTCCCTCCTTAACTGAACTTCTTACTCTCTTGCGCTGTACAAAAGTTTTCCACAACATTTTTTTTCTTGAAATTCCTTTGCTATTAGTTGTCTGGGCGTTATTAACCCTTCTTGAATTTCTATAAATGTCACTTGCATTGCATACTTTCGGGCGTACTGCGTACATAATTGAACTGTTGTGTGCGCGGTTGCGGCTTTGAATTTCATCGATTCGGGTTTTATGGAGGGGAAAATAATTGCGACATTGCATTCAGTTGGGGTTTTTGTATTTTTCATTTCGTTTTATTTTTGTGCTTTGCTGGTTTTCAAATAATGAAATTGTGGCGTCGAAAAGTGTTAATTGTGCTGTTTGAGTTGGCGTGAGTGCGTTTCGATTGTGCAAAAGTTCGGTGGAGTTTCGTCGAAAAACATTTGTTGAAATTGGCTGGAATGTGAAGTTCTGGTGGAGTTGTACGTTTTTAGAGATGCGGTCCAGTTCTTGAACATCAATAAACATTATCCAGCACATTTAAAATGAAACCATTATTGATATTTAATATCGAAATTTTAAATTCAAGTAATATTTTACTACAAATGACTACAAAATTTGACTGTAAAATTTGACCAAGTTTTTAGTCGAAGTATTTTTTATTCTAAAGGTGTTTAAGCACTAAATGTAGGAAATATTTATTATAATTTTTATTATTATTATTTATTATTTGCTTTAAGTATTTTTGTTTATTTTTAATTTAAGTTAGATTTGACTACAAGATGTGACTATAAGTTTTAGTCAAAGTATGTTTTTATCTGCAGAAAGGTTTCAATACCAAATGTATATACATAATATATGTTTTTATAATTTTTGTTACTATTATTTTTTTTAGTATTAATTTAAGTTAGATTTGACTGCAAAATATGACTGTAAGATATGACTATACGTTTTTAGTTCAAGTATTTTTATCTAAGAGTCAATTTGTCAATTTATTATTATTTATTATTCTTTGTTATTATTATTTTTGTTTATTATTAATTTACGCTAGATTTGACTGCAAATGACTACAGGATGTGACTACATATAAGTTCCTAGTCAAAGTGTCTTTTTTTATAGAATCTTTATTATAACTTTTGTTATTGATGGCGAAAGTAATTCTAGAAATTTCAGTCTTTCTAATAGCTTCCATAGCAGGAACTACCGAGAAGATCTATTGTGACCCCTTCATGGACTCAATTTCTACGCGAAAGAATGTATAATTTCACATCTATATGAAATTTCTGAAATTTAAAAAATTATAGATAAGAAAGAACAGAAAAGGAGTTTCGTGAAAACCTTAGTCCTGTTGGAATCATAGTTTAAAAGACTTCATTTTTTCCCAACGCACAATGACGCTTTTAGCAGAGATGCCTCCTCTTCGTTACTTTCGAAGGCAACAGAGGTATTGCGCATAAATTCGTCAGTTCTTTAAATTTTTGTAAATCTCTAAAGAGATTGATAAAGAGTGGTAAAGGGTGATAAATAGAAGTAGAAAGGAAAGTTCTCTTTATTTTATAGATTCAGCCCGGCTCTGCAGGAACGCCGCACAATGGGGTAAACATGTCGAAAACCCGCGCATTACGGCTAATCTTAAAGTTACGGGCCTAACTTTTTTTTTTTTTTTTCGTAATCTGCATGCATGTAGCAGTCAGAAAATGCTTTTTGCATGTAAATTGGACCGAAACTGTCTGCTGTATAGCCGTTCAAAGTTGGGTGTTTTTATACTCAATATCATTTTGTCGATGCAACTATTTTGATGGTGATGCTGAAATGTCAATTAAATCGTTATTTTTAAATATAATCAAATAATTTTTGGTACATATAATAAGCATATTCCTACATTTAATTTGACATATAATTGTTTTCCATGGCACATTTTCTTGTAAAGATATAAGTTCTCAAAGTTTGGGCAAAAACAACGATTTTATTAGGAAAATGTCCTACTTTCGTGGTGTATAACTTTTATGGATAATCATGGATAATCGAAAATCTTTAGGGAAGGTAAGTAGGAACCTTCATAAAAAAAATGATACCCAACTTGTCTGCGGAAAGCTGCGGAATGGTTAGATTTTTGGACTTGTATTCACTTCTCTTAGTAAGAAAAGAAATATATATGAACTGAAAACTTTTTAACGCGCGTATGGGTCGGTACGTTTATAACACTTGGTGCATATATATAGTATTAAAAAAAATAAATAAAGTAAAAATATATGTGATTTATCACCTGAATTAATAAATATGCTAAAAAAAATATTTTGTATCAATTTTTTCGGCGGGTACGCAGGATGATTCTTGAAAAAGGCAATGTATTTCAATAAAACTTTGTGTGGAATTTACGAGTGACCTAACTAAACTCTGACGTAAAAATGGGAATGGAGCGCCCACTTTTAAGTAGGGTTGCCATATAAGCATACTTGGTTAAATTGGGAAAATGTATTATATTTATATACTTACCAACGTCATCTGCCCTTTTGTGATTATTTATAACGGTAAGTGGGCATGGTACTCCCTATTAACCCGTTATGAGCCGTATCAACCCGTATCAAATGGTTTTTGCTTAAATACGAATTACCCTACATGTATGTGTTTTATGTGGGTGTTTTATGAAAGGAGGAAAAAATGGGGGCGTGGCTACAATCTAGAGTATTTATAAGTCAGTTTGGGTCGATTTAAATACTTTAACTTTGGTTTTGTTTTTTACTAATGAAGATTTTAAAAGTGCCTAATTGCCGACTGTAGGGTGCCGGTGCACGGTACAGTAAATCAAATAAAATTATGGTGAACAAATCTCTGAAGAGTCCTGAAGGAGATGTCCAAATTTGAGGTATTTATCTTTAACCGTATAGATACTACAGCATAAAATAGGCAATGCGCGGGTTTTTGGCATGTTTACCCCATTGTGCGCCGTCTCCACACTCTGGGGTCAAGGTTCCTGGCAGACTTGGCTTGCGCCGTAATAATTGAAATTTCAGATCTACTTCTTCATCAAGAGGTCGAACTGCTTTGCCCCGGACAGAGGGCCATTGGTAAGCTCCAGAACTTTTCAAGAAGGGATTCACAATGGGCCATTTTGGCCTCCAAGTGGAAGTGCTGCCTCTGGGTTGCACACAACCTTCCCTACCTAACATAACCTAACTTAACCTAGAGTCAGCACTCGAACCCTTTTCTATACAATGCACTGACAACTTAGCCAATACGATCTAGTTTTAGGGCTTAATTTCCTATGAAAAAGGAGCTTAGAACCATGATTCTGCACTGACAGAACACAGTTCAAAAGATATTTACGCTAAAGGACTACTACCGCCTTTTAATAAGTTTTGCAAGAGTTTCATCTTTTACAAACTTTTCTTGCTCTTTCAAAGAGAACAAAAATTCTCTTGGACTATTCACAGTGACTTTGATTTAAAAAAGATCAGGTCGGTCAAATAACTTTCTGATAAATCTAAAATAATAAAAATATATTGTAAAAAATTAATCAATAAACCAATACGACTTTTCAGAGTTAACTGAAGATTTGTTAAAAGCCATTTCGATGAAATTACTTTCTCCTAAACTTAAAAAATATACCTTTAATAAAAAATTATATAAAAATATGTAAACTCAGAAAAACTATACAAGATCATATTTACAAGTACACTTCAATTTTCAGTATTTTAATTAAGGTCTCTAATTAAAGTTGGTATTCAAAGTATTTTAATTTTCAAAAATTTAAAGCCAAAATTACCACTTGAAGCATCAGTAATCATTTCGCCATCAAAAATAATTTTGTAAACTTCTTTATTTCTGAATAAATTCAATAAGTTAGATACTCTAAAGAAATTAATAGTTTAGCTTCCAACATTTCAAATTTCACACTTCTATAAAAATTTCGAAATTGCATTTTTATACTTTTTCACTCACAAACATATTTATTGCAAATGGTTCAAACGATGTTGCTGTGTCATTGAAATTAATTTAAATAAATGGTTTAGCTTCCAACATTTAAAACTTCTATAAAAATGTCGATATTGCATTTTTATCCTTTTGTATTTACAAAATTATTTATAGCAAATGGTTCAAATAATGTTACTATTTCATATAATCATAAAAAAAAATTAATTCAATACTTCAAAAATTCACCAACTTACAAATCCACATATTTGATAAAATCTCCTAAACTTTCCCCTTAAAGTTTTTCCTAAAAAACTCAAATGTAAAAGTAATTCTACTAATTATTCCGTATTGTACCATCCCTTGTCTAAATCAGACTGCCTGTTGATTGTACTCGACGGCATTTTATTTCTGCACGACTCGTTCTTGAACCATCCAGCATCGCCTCGAACCGTGTTTGCCACAATTCCGTCAAAATTACGATGCACCCTTAAAGTCGGCAATGCTGTTGCAGCTGACACATGTATGCTTGTTCAGTTGTTGTTGCAGTGCCATATCGCCTATGCTAAAGCGAAATGAATGATCATTACTCTGACTTAACACGTCGAGTGCCACATGAGACCACTTTGGTCTCACATGAATTTGGACCACCTGTGCCGCGTGGGACCAGAGTGGTCTCACAGTCAATTAAAAAAAAGTATTCTTTTTCGGATTGTATGTGTTAATGATTTATTATTGAATTCATTCATATGGCAAAACTCATGTCGAACGGATTGTGTAACAGTATCTGGTTTCGAAAAAAAATCAGGTAAGGTATTGCGAATCGGTCTGTATGGTTATCTGGGTCCGATACTTCTGCCTACCTACTTAACTTTCTATGAAACAATAAACTTATCACCTATCTTCTTTCTTAACCTTCTATAAAAAAAATCAAGAGTTTACTAATTAAATGTGCAATCAAGACATCTGCTTTCTCCACAATACTGAATAATCCAAAAGCAGATTCTTTGTTCTAACTAATGTAAAGATTTTTCATAGTAAACCAAGTCAATTTCTTAATGGTTCTTTAACCATTAAGTTTCTCGCATTTACAGTCACTTTCAGTTGGTCCATTTTCCAAACAAACAGTTGATTCACTTTTCGAATTGCTTCTCTTTTCGCTGCCTAAACAAAATTTCAAAGTCACACCAACAATTTTAGCAATTCAAATTTTCCATCAGTGCGGCGCCATGAGCGGCTTCTGTGGTCATGGCGAATGTTTGACTTTCGCGCACAAAGTGTGCATCTGTGCTCGTATTGTTGTTGTTGTTGTAATGACCACAGGCGGAATTGTGTGTATTTTCATTTTGGCGCCAGTGCTGAACGGAAAAGAATTGCGTTGAATTTGTTGCGAAATTCAGTTTTGAAAAGTTTTCATGTTTTGGTAGTAATCGTTGTTGTTTTTGTTGTTTGTGTTGTAATTGTAAACTTTTGTGATTAAAATTTATAGGGCAACACAGTATCAAACAACAACAACAATCAGAGCATAACAAAAGTTTGCAAAAAAAAGAAAATTATGCCACTTTCGTTGGTATCAACTAAAGTTTTGGCATATTTGGTCATTATTATTTGCATTTAATAAACATCGATCATATTTAATATTGAGTTAATTAACAACAGCAACCAGCAACTGCACCGCAACTCCACCATCGACACACTGTCTGTCGCTGTGTTGGCCAGGTGTCGAATGCAAAAAAACGCAAAAAATTCGCCATTCCCCCAGTTCGAGGACGCAGTTAGGTGGTTGACTGTTTGCTGGGTTTTGTAGATATTTTTGACATTTTACTGCTGCCTACTTGTGAGCTTTGTGCCGCCGTCAACGCCAACAATCGACAACAACGCCAACAACAACAACAATCGTCTGCCTGGCACTCGTCTGAAGTGTTGACATTTGCAACCGGTGTCAGGCGCACCGCACGAGCGGCTGCCATGTAATTATTGATGACACTTGGCTTATGTTGTACACCAACATCGACAACAACAACAACAACAAGAACAATAACAACATTACAACACCAACATAGCAATAGGAGCCAAAACAACGGCCATAAATCAGCTGACAAGTCAAATAATATTCCGAGATTATCCGCATTGCATGTTGAGTGCAGTGTTCCGGCGCATGAAAATGCGAGAATTATTGACATTTTATTTGAGTTTGATAAATGGACGCTGTGCTCGAGCTGTGGCCGCTGCCATGAAAATGATTTGAATTATGGTCTGTGCTCTCCACCTCCGCCTACGCCTCGACCATCACCACTTCAACTCTAACTTTTTTGTTGGCTGTTTTTGATGTATGAAATAATGTGTGATTTCAGTGCAGGTGATGTCGATGACAATTGGTCTGTGCTGTGTTTTGCTTTCATCGAATTAATTCAGTAACAATGTCAATGCAATAATTTTTGCTTTTAATTTTGCAATAATTGATATTTTTTTTTTTTTTAATTCGGTTAATTGAAAAACTGTGATTAATTGCAAATATGGAAATCAGTGATTTAAAATTTATGACTTTTTTTAGTATCTGCAATGGCATCAAAAGTGCAGTTTATATTAATTAAAATTAATATTTGAATAGTTGGCAGAAATGATTTGTTGAAAACATGAAAGAGAAAATTATTAAAATATTAGTTTGGAGACTTTTAAAACTGACCTTTTGACTCAAAAAGAGTTGGGGCTCGGTGGTATAATTACTAAGTAAGGAGGTAAGTAAGTGAGGTTGGCGACTAAAGCCGCGCATAGACTTTGTTCAAGCCCGCAGCGTTACCAGATGAAGTTAAAAGTAACCGTAAAAATCTATAACTATACGAGGCCTTGTTGAAAACTCTAATAAATAGGTGGTTGGTCTTCATTTTGGACGCCTCCTCCAGTCTCCCAATCAGCAAAGTGCCTAAGTAAGCCAATCGTAAGCCGGCCTCAATAATCCAGCGGGTAGGGCGCTGGCTTCTCATACCAGAGGCACTAGGTTCCACTCGCAGCTCGGTCTGGTAAAACGCTTATCTTCTTCTATCGCTATCCACATGAAGCCGATAAGAATTAAAAGAATCGCACAAGTGCACTCAAGTGCTATGGAAGGCTTGTAACCTTTACATCATATCACATCACATAACATCACATCACATCACATTACATCGTATCACATCACATCACATCGCATCGTATCACATCACATCGTATCACATCACTTCACATCACATCGTATCACATCACATCGTATCACATCGTATCACATCACATCACATCACATCACATCACATCACATCACATCACATCACATCATATCACATCACATCACATCACATGTAATCACATCACTTGGAGTGTAGGTATGTCGATAGTTAGGAGTGGCTGCTCCAAGGTGGAGTCCACTTGGGCCATAAAAGCCCATTCAATCGAACTTAAGTCCGCTCACTCATTGAACTTCTTTGAGCTCCTGAAGAAGGTTTAGTGTCCCGTGAATACTCTCATTGGACTTTTCCGAAATTATTGAAAAAGAATAAGTTTCCCAGGTGAGTCTTCCTTCTTCTATATAATGCAAAACCATTGAACCATAGACTTGTCCATACAACTTTGACAGAAATCATTAGAAAGCAAGCCCAACCTTCTAGCGTGTGTATCAAGTATACAGCTATCCGTAAGAACACCAATCATGGTTCTCATATTTTTCTTTTTGTTTTAGTGGGAGAAAATCTCTACTGAAGTGTAAGTTTAAGGACCCAGTTAATCCTGTGTGGCCTTCAGCTCACCTTATTTTAATATTTTGAACGTAGCTTGTATATAAATGTAGCTTACAGATCTTGACGTAACTGATCAGTCCAACCCTGCCAAATCACCCCGTTTGCTCTACAGTTCCCTGGAATTTAACTATGTCTCGGAATCAGTGAAGCACACAATGGAAGATTTGAGCAACTATTGATATCGTTTTCTTTGTCGCACAAGTCTTATAACTCAGAATGTGCGGTCTGCTGAGACGAAAAAAATGGTATCAATAGTTTTTTAGTCGGCGAAACGGCCTTTGAAAAAATTCAACATTCAACATTTCCCCCTTAACTTTCCTCTTAAAATATTTAACATAAAATTTCCCACCAATCGCCCACTGCTGCCTGCTGTGCTGTACCCGACGGCATTTTATTTCTCGTTCTCGAACATTTCAGCAACACCTCGAACCCTCTTTACCACAATTCCGTCACCATGTCCCCTAAAAGTTGGCAATGCTGTTGCGGCCCACACATGCCCGTTCAGTTGTTGCTGTTATGCCATATTGCCTTTGCTAGAGCGAGATGCATGATCATTACGCTGAGCGCAATGCATTATTGTCAGAATATGTGAACTTCACCGTTCGAGGGGGAAGCAAAATATGTTTACCCGAAAACCCATATTTTATTGAAAACATGTAAAATATGAATATTAACCAGTGATGTTTTGAGTTAAAGAGTTTTCAAAATATTTTAATTGAAAGAAATTTTAAATCATTTTCATATGGCTGAAGCTTCATGACATGTAAAAGATGAACAAAATTTAATGATTTGTTTAGAAAGGGTTCAGAACCTAGAAAAGGTTGTTAAAACTTAATTTTGAGTTCGTTTTCATATATCGTTATTCATTTATAGTTAACCCATAGACAATCAATGGGTATAAAACTACGCAATCAATGTTTCACCATTGTAAAAATGGAAAGATAAATGCTTAGATCGTCATTTTAGATTATTTACAAAACATGTGTGATATTTAAGTCAAATCATAAGGGTGCATAAGGGTTACTTAATGAGTTGTTGTATTTTTGATGTACCCACGTTTTCATATGATTAATGTTTGTGAAATGTGTGTTAAGGTTTTTGATTTTCTGCCATTATGAAATCGTCAGTGAAATGTTTGGCTACTTAAACACTTCAGTGACCTTCTTCCTTTGCAAAGCTTTAATATTGCCCTTCAACCATGTAATGATTTCAACGCAAAATTACATACAAAGAAACACTCCTAATAAAGTGCTGATAACTAAGGGCCAAGGAAAAATGTTAGTTAATTAGAAGGATGTGGAATTATAGGAGATAAATGCAGACTAGATATGGTCTGGTGTCTGTCTGAATTCAATTTATTGCAAAAATAATTGAATTAAACCAATTGGCGGTATTCACGACATGAGGTGATAATAGCCTCATGTGAAAATTTTGATGTCTACAAAATCAACTGGTGAGAGACCTTAGCATTGCATTTAGGACTGTTTAAAGTGCACTTAAAATCTACCAAAGGCGTTTAGGAGAACTCAGGGGTTGCATTTAGGCGTGTTTGAAGTACACTTAAAACACACTCAAACGGTTTACACGACCAAAAGAGCAGAACTTTACTATAGTAATCTATGAATTACTTGACAAAGCGGTTTCACATGGAGGAAACTTATGTCATTGGTGACTAATGCTCATAGATTCTTCCATGATACAAGAAGATAAGGTAGAGCCAATACCTTTACTCAGCCGCCATGTTCTGACACTAAAGGTTTTTTTGAAGTTCTCCTTTGAAAATGTGCTACCGTATTGTTGTTAGAAAATGAATTGAATTGAATTCGCATTAAAATTTGTATACTTTCGCCCAAAATATATTAGTCACAGTGAAAGGCTTATTCCATGTTTATTTTAAAAAATATCTCCAAATTCTTATAAATTTAAATGTCTCTAATTTAATATTATATCGAAGTGGCATCACGACTCAGACTTTTGACAAATACAAAAAACGTCAATAAGAACGTTAAGTGTCCAAAAATTTGACAGCGGTTCTACCTTATATTTTTGCATCATGGTTTCTTTTGTCTCTATTCAGGACAGACTGCAGGCAGTTGGTCGACTTAGTGTCGGGTCATTTTATATGAGAAAATTTCATGACAAATTTAGGCATATCTGACATTGCGCTATTTCCTGCCTGAAGGGAAGATCATGAACCATTTTCTATGTGTCTGTCACGCGTACACCGCAGGTAGGTCTAAAACATTTGGCATATTTTTTTTTGGAAGCGACCAACTTGGCTCTTTATTACCATAGAATTTACTCAGATTTCTCAGAAACTCGAGTAGATTTAAATCAAAATAATAGGGGACCTCAAGTCGCGGTTGAATGAATGCATATGTCTAAGTGCTCTGATTGCTAGAGTATTTCGACAAAATCTAATTTACACAGCTTGGTGATCGAATACTCATAACATCACTCCTTATAACACATATACGAACAATTTCCTTTGGCTTTAGCTGAGCGGAAAAGTCGTTCGTGCCACTCACTCACACACTATCAAACCAAAACACACACAAACATGCAAACATTTGTCATTATGCATTAATAGCGAAGCATTAATCATTGCGAGCCGAAAATAAATGTTCAAACGGATTTTACCCCCAGTAAACGCACACAACTAGACATACATACACACACATATACACAAGCAATGCTTTAGCAAAACACTAATAAACACATAGGCACAAGCGCTCGTATTAAGCCGACATACGAATGCATGCGCGCAAATTAATGTTCACCATTTAGAGGGTGAAATTGCGAGGGCGGCTGCCATATGCGAAACCCAACAATAATGAGCGCCAATTTGGCCGAGCCAACAGCCGCCCAACCCCAACAACAACACTCGGCCGCCAGCTCATTTCGACCATCAGGTATGCTTGATTAATGCGTTATGCAGGCCAGGGCCGAAGCGAAAAGGTAGACGCACCCACACACGCACGCACACACTCACACTCACGCACCCACACTCACGCACCCACACTCACGCATCCACACGGATTCACATATTCATTCGAATACAGTGGGACTTTTGGTGAGGGGAGGGCGGTTGTCGTGGAAATCCGGCTGAGCTGTCAATGAGTTTAAACATTAATTTCAGGGGTTGCCGCGGCACCGCATTGGCTTGACGACACATGTTAATGTCTGCCGCCGTGTGCTCGGCTGCCCACGAACCATTCTGCACGCTGCCTTCCGGCCACTTTCTGACCGCCTTTGTGCGCACCTTTCTGTCATTTATGGCATCGCTTTGCTATTTTGTGTGCTCAATGCTGGCCGTGTCCTTGCCGCCAATTCGCCAAGTATTCATTAGATATAGTTTTCGCTTTGCATTTCGTCTGCTTCATTATGTTCGCTAAGTGAGTGGCGACCAGTGGGTAGCGTGTTGCGTTTCGCGTTCCCCCTTTCTATGCACTGCTACGTTTGTTTTCAGTCTGAATTATGCGCCGCTCATCCAAATGTCGTTAACCAAATTGCATAGATTAAGTGCTCGAGCCGTGTAGACGCAGCTCGAGTTGCTTGCCGGCGCTTACATGTGCGCACATAAGTCAGCCACTTGCCACCGGCGTCGACGGTTTGCTTGCCGGCTGACTGCACTTTTTCGTCGTTGGCGCTGACGCGTTCGTTGTGGTGTGAGCGACGGCGCTCGCGTGTAATGTGCGCAAATAATTCGCACATGTTCGCTTGCTGACAGCTTTGCGTGTAGTGTGACCAGCAACTTACAAAATTAAATTTAAATATTTAAAAGAATTAGCCAAATTGGTAGAAACACGTTAACAAGATTTTTTCAGAACTAAGCTATTACTATATATTTTTTATCAAACAAATCGGTTAAGGTAATTGATGTTTAACTCTTTCGATCATGAATTTTACCCTGTGTCTCGATATTAGTTTTTGGTATTGAAATCATGAAACACTTTCATAAGAAGTGTGCATACGGTATTTGAAGTCGCCACGTGTTTTGGTCAGCATAACCTAACTAATTCATACTTGGTATACGTTCAGAAGTGTAAGCGTGCTCTTTGTGCATAAAAAAAAATCTGAAATTATGTAAACATGTTCTTTTACTTATTTACAGCACATTTAGTTCAATTATACAGAAATATCTTCACTGACCAAAAGTCGTATTGAAAGGGTTAATTACAGAAAAATTATTTAATTTTTATGAAAAAATACAAAATTATTTGATTTATCTAACCATTGTTAAAGAAACAGGGTTTTGATCTAACGCGCCCAATTCGTAGACTTCAATTAGAACACAAACTTTCCCTCATATCGTTGCAAATTATTGGATATTATTTTGGGCATAACAGTCAGTTTGCTTTGAATTCACTTCAAAAATATTAATTTGTTGGTGCCTACTTATATTAAACCCATAAATCAATCGTAGCTTTTGCTTTAAGATGACAAATAGGTGAAGTTGCTCTCAGGAAACTTTGGAATCGAAAGGGTTAATCAGCACTCAGACAAACTAAACGTCAATTGCACTGCAATTTAAAGTTCCCTTTTACTGTTCTTTAAATCAATTCGACATCCTCAGAAATCTGAGTAGATTCTGTAAAGGTTTGCTCCTTGCCTTCATTAGGTTCTCAGAGCAGCTACAAGAAGAATACCACTTGTAGCGGTATTAACCCATTTTCGGCCGCTACCTGAAATAGCCAATATTTTTGTAATTCCTTTTAAGGACTTACATTTAGGACCTTAATCAAGAATATTTTTGGATTTTTTTTGTGTTTTTTTTTTTACAAAATTTTTTTTATAAATTAATAAAAATTCAATTTTAAATAAAAACAAATATATATGTACATAGTTTAAGTCAAATAATAATCAAGCATGAAAACAAACAATTGTTGGCTTACATATGTACATACATGACGACTTCTGGTCAATGGTCGATTTTTCGACTACTGAAAAGTACGCGGTGCTGAGAGGTAAAAATATTTTCATAATCTTATGAATATCAATTGATTATGGTAATTTGGTCTTTAGGCTTCGTAAATAACACTGTGCGACAAAAATGAAAAAATTTTTTCACACTGGAAAAAATCCATATGGGCGTGAAACTAGAGACCAAACATAGTAGTGCTGCGTACTCAGTTTTTCATTTCTACATCCTTTGTCCTTTTAAAAGGACTTCAAAATTTTGAAGGGAATAAAAAATAAAAAAAATATAAAAAATACTTAGCCTCGTTAAAATATGGCCATATGTATATCAAATGAAAGAGGAAAAGCTCAAGAATTTAAATAAAATTTCTTTTTTATCTATTTGTAAAAAAAGGACATGAAAAAGGTCCTTTGAAAATTTTAATCCTTTATATCATTGAAAATTTATAACGAATTTTCTTAAAAAGTAGGTATGTTTAAACCCAAAATCTCCTTGATCACGTGTCAAAATTTCATTATTCTCGCTTCTTTGATTTTGTATCTTTTTTATTATTTAAATTACTGATACGCAAATAAATTAGAATATTTGTACTGCATTAGACTTGCAGCTCCCACCGTTTTTTTAATAACTTTCGAACAAATAAAATTAGAGTAATGAAATTTTGACACGTGATCAAAGAGATTTTGGGTTCTAACATACTTACCTTTCAAGAAAATTCGTTATAAATTTTCAAGGATATAAAGGATTAAAATTTTCAAAGGACCTTTTTCATGTCCTTTTTTTACAAATAGATAAAAAATAAATTTTATTTAAATTCCTGAGCATTTCCTCTTTCATTTGATATACATATCGCCATATTTTAACGAGGCTAAGTATTTTTTATATTTTTTTTATTTTTTATCCCCTTCAAAATTTTGAAGTCCTTTTAAAAGGACAAAGGATGTAGAAATGAAAAACTGAATACGCAGTATTACTATGTTTAGACTCTAGTTTCACGCCCATATGGATTTTTTCCAGTGTGAAAAATGCTGTCGCACAGTGTAATCAATAATAAAGCAATAATTTAAAAAGGTTATGTATTTTTCAGAATATTCAAAATATGACTACAAAAATGCTTTTTTTCGTGCCTTCGCCAACATCTCTAAAATTATCTTTTAAAAAAAATTTATTATTTCGAGGGGTTACCAAAAGACCAAAGTTATTTTATGCATCAAAAGTTCAAAGATATAATGTCTAAGTGCAGAGCTACTCTCCTTCAAAGTGACTGGTCGAAAAATCGACCAGCGGCCGAAAATGGGTTAACCGGGAATAGTGCAAACAAAACGGCGCACATGTGTTTATTGGATGCCGGGACATTGCTATTCTAACCAACTCACCAACCAACCAAACAACCAGATTCTGTGATGCCAACAAGCGAAGAAGCGGTGGTGCCTTCTCATTACATCAGCGCCATATGTCTCAAACTTGACTGAGGCGTAGTTGGATTAGACATAAAGAAGGGGACCCGTCTCATTATCTTCATTACAGGCTGGAAATAGTGCATTGTCTGATATGTTCCACGTTTGCCTATACAAAAGGGGTCGTCATTAGACAGAAAAAATGGTGAACATTGGCCTGAAGTGACGGATAGCATCAGTTTTGTCCATCTGAAGTCTTTTTCAGCCTGCCAAGCTCGGTCGGAGCCGGGACCATGAAATTGTTTAATCGGTAGGTTGTAGTGGCTGACTCTGTATGAGACACTATTAGGCCTATACATGGATCCGTTGTGATAACACAAATTCCATCTGTTTGAAATGTGAATGCAATACTGTTATTTCGACAAGTGTACAACACTCAAACGGATGGAGAATGGGGTAGGAGACCTACATTCCTACCTACGATTCTCGTAATTCTCATCTCCTTCATGTGGATAGCGAAAGAATTAGACGAGTGTTTCGCCAGTCCGAGCTATGAATAGAACCTAGGGCCACTGATGTGACAAGCCAACGTGATACCCGTTGGACTATCGAGGACAGCTAAGAAATTGTTAACAATCAACAAAAGAGAGAGACAGAACAGGTTCCGCAGCATTAAATGTAGCCTCACAGTCCAGTCCGGCTAAGTAGTTAAAGTTCTTGTTACTTGTAACGTCAAACTGTTACATCTTCCGAAAAATCTTGTTTATCCTGGATCTAAAAATTGTGTATTTAAAAAAAATTTTCAAAACAAATTTAATGCAAAATGGCTCAAAAAACCGCTTAGAACCAGAACTGAAGGGTGGATTCTTCACAAAACCCGGACTGGACAAGGTTGCAAAGATGACTTCGGTTCTTGACTCCACTACAAACCTTATAAGACCAGAAATTGCATAGATGAATTTTTCCTCTCGATCTGATTTCCACAACATAGCACATTATTCCAAATATTGCGTACACCTTCGCCTAAAACACAGATGTAGGCATACGCAGAGCAAGGTTAGGTTAGGTAGAGAAGGGTTTGTGCGGCAGCACTTTCACTCGGAGGCAAAAATGTCCCATTGTGAATACCTTTTTATGATATTCTGGAGCTAACCAATAGTCTTAATGAAGGAGAGCAGATTGGAGATTTCGACTTTTGCCGCTCGAGCCAGGTCTGTAAGGAATCTTGACCTCAAGGTGCAGAGTCAGCGTTCCTACAGAATCCTGCTGGATTCGTCCAAAACACCAGACCACTTTGTTCGGTCATCAAGCCATCTTTGGGTGTATGTTTATCGGTATTATTTTCAAGATTTGAACATCAACGAACAGCTGACAGCAACACATTATATAGGTTTTTTTTTAATATTGAAAGCACTGAGAAAGCACTCAAGAAGCACAGATAGGATCACTGAATCGATGTCGTTGCCTGCTTGATTCAATATCGCATACTCGCCATGGCAGTAACCACTGTCTTTCAACCTATGGATGACCTTAAAAGCTTGAATTGAGCATTATTTACTAGTTTGGTGGTACTATAAAAAAGTATCTCATTTCCGAGCATCGTAAGCAGCTCCTTATTGATCCCATTTGGGGCTAGTTCAAGTGTCCTTCCTCCTGAATGTTTTCCAACCACTCTTCCCTTTTAGGACCTTACGGCGGTAAACTAAGTTATGAAAACCAAATTGACATGTAATGCGTTCTCTATTCCTTTTATCTACAAATCAATTGTTGAGCATAGATTTCTCTGAGGTTCAGTTTTCCCCATTAAATGTCACACATTGTAATCATGTCTGATTTAAATTAAACTGTTCACTAAAATGTAAACAATTATGTTTGAAGCTCTGAATTTTCAAGCCAATTTAGGTTAGGTTCGGCTGGCTGCCTTTGTATGGGACACACTTAGGTCTTTATGACCCAAATTTCACCCATTTAAATCAATTTAAAACAAATGAGAGAAGGGGGAAATCTAAATGATAAAACATCAAGCTAAGTCTTATCCCAAAAGCCTAGACTGGTCGCACTGCCAGCGAGTAGAACCACACACATACACAATTACTAAAACACAAACATACACATGAAAGTCATGTTAACCCTTTCGCTATGACTTAGCTATGAGGTATCCATATGGATACATGATGTTTTTGGACGTCTGCATTCTCTATGGTTGCAAGAATACATTTTTTTGTTGGTTTTTTGAATAGTTTGAAGTTTTAGGAAAAATACGAAATTGGTAAACTGATAAATTAGGGTAAAGGTAAACTATTTAAGTTTAAAGAAGAGAAAGTATACACGTTTTTTAATGGTATATCTTGACATGGTAAGAAAGAAGAACCAGAAAAAAGTAGATAACTTTTTAACTCGACATTTTCTTTAAATTTAGATATTTTTTTTTTTAATTTTTAGCTAAAGTAAATGAAGAAATATTCAAGTTTTCGTTATGCGTAAAAATTTTTATGTTTAATGAATTCTTGTTGGTTGCTCTCATATAAAAACAGTCTAAAATACAGAGTCCGAGTTTAAAAATGAACAAATTTCTTATGGAATGTTGCTAAAATAACCAAATAGAAACCTAAAATGTAAAATTAAACATTGCAACTTTCCCCAGTAAAAATCTGTAGCGAAAGGGTTAATGACAAACGCGCACATAGCGTCGCCTTGGTTTTTCAGTCACTTTTCTTTGCTTGATTTTTGCTGTTCTTGCTGTTGTTGTTGCTGTTGTCTACAGTTTAAACCTGCAAACTGTCGTTGTTGTTTATGTCCTTCGCTGGCTTATTTGCCAATGCGTTTGTGTGTGTGTGCTTGCGTGTATGTTTTCCAACTTGTTAACCGTTCGTTTCTACTTAATGTATCTCCTTACTGTAATGTTGTTGTACTTGCTTTACTTTCTTTACTGCATACAAGCAACATGTATGAGTGTGTTTACGTTCATTAGTGTGTGCGTGTGTATATGTTTTAGCGCAAGTGCATGGATTATTTACGTTGTTATGTCACTTACAATGGCCACATTGCATTTGTCGTGCCAAGCAGCGTTGCTATCCTTGGTTGACGCCTTTGCCTTTGGTAGCAATGCCCGCAAACTGTGCAACACACCAACATACACACTCGCACTCGCCTGATTATATGTGTGCTTACGTGCACACCTGTCGGCGTACGTGTGCGCGTGTTGTTGTTGTTGTTGCTGCTAAATAATGACATACGTCATGTGAAATGCCACGCCGTTAATGCGCTGTAATTGCATGCAGCGCCCTGTGTGCTGTATGGGAATTAGATTTCACGTAATGGCGTTGCCATTTAGTTTTGACTGCAGCAAAATAAAAAATAAAAAACTAAATAAAAAACATACAAACAACAACAACACATATCTATTGCGCTCGCATAGTCTGCGAAAATGAAAAACGAAAGTGTGCTAAGTTAATTGGTGTAAGTTTTCATGTACTCAGTGTTTTCTTCTATTGAAATGGAATGAGGCAAAGAATCATTTCAAAGTGAAAAGCATGAAAATGTTTAATTTCGTTTTTTCTTTAAATATTACAAACAGTATAGCAATGAGGTATTAGATGAGTTCATAAAAATACTAAGAGGCTTGGGTCTCTTTTGAGTAATCATTGTCACAATAGAGGATCAAATGTTCCCTCAAGGAAAAAGAGCTCCTATTCGCAAATTAGTATATACAAAAAATTGTTACAATTTACTAAAATATCTTCTACTCTAAAATATATACTCGTCATATCGTATTTGCACATTTGTATTTAAAAACATTTATTACAATTAACTAAAATATATTCTACTCCCACATTTAATTTCGTATTCATACAATGCATTTTTTCACTTCACTTCTCTTCACAAGTTTGCCAAAAAACAATCACATTTTTCATGCTTTATTGATTGTCTGCCTGGCTGCATGATTAATTGATTGATTGACTGATGGATTGATCGATGTGTTATTGATGAATTTAATTATTGCGCATAAATTTATCAAATAAATTTATATTTGCATATAGTCGAATGAACAGTGAGAGCGAAAATCAAATAACATAATAAATCAGCCAAAAAAGCGAAATTCATGGCACGTATTCGCTGAAGCGTACAAATGACACAGCGCAGCCGATTGCTTGCACCGTGTGATGGTACCTGGTGACTCAAGGACTACGCCAGTGTGTGTGTGTATCAGTTTGACCTGGTGTTGCGCTATGATTTTTAACGAGTCGGAGCTGTTCAAATTGCCTATTAATGTAAAACATTGCATTGATTCTGAAAGGATGTAAATAATTTTTTTATATGATTGAGTAGCCATTGATCACATCCGGAGATCTTTGATATGTTTTAAATGAATTTGTTTTAATTTTTCCAAAATCAACGCATGGTTTCACATTCATAGAGGATCTCTTGGTTGCTGACTCTTTTTAAAAAAATTAGTAAATTTTATTGAATTATTTTGCCGACTGTGGTCCACTGAAGTTTTTACCACTGATTTGGCTTCCAAAGCAATGAGTTAAATTCGAATTTAAATCACTAAACTGGTTTCCAAAAACAATGAGTAACGTTTGAATTTGAACCACTAAACTGGTTTCCTAAAGTAATGAGTTAAATAAAAACTTAAACCACTAAACTGGTTTCCAAAAACAAAGAGTTGAGTTTGAATTTAAACCACTAAAAGCACTGAATTTAGTTTCCACCACTAAACTGCCTTCCAAAGCAATGAGATGAATTCGATTTTAAATCACTGAACTGGCTTCCAAAAGCAATGAGTTAAGATTGAACTTAATCCACTAAACTAGCTTCAAAAAGTAATGAGTTAGAATTGAATTCAAAGCACATAACTGGTTTCCAGAAGCAATGAGTTGAGTTTGTATCACTAAACTGGCTTCACAAGGCATTGAGTTGAGTTGGAATTTTAAGCAGTGAACGGACTTCTAAAAGCAATGAGTTAAGACTGAATTTAAACCAGAGAACTGGTTGCTGGTTGAGTTTTAACAACCAAACTGACTTCCAAAAGTATTGAGTTAGAATTGAATTCAAAGCACTTAACTAGTTTCCAATAGTAATGAGCTAGCATTGAATTCAAACTGGTTCACTAAACTGGTTTCCAAAAGCAATGAATTGAGTTTCTACTACTAAACTAGCTTTACAATGCATTGAGTTGAGTTGGAATTTTAAACAATGAATTGACTTCCAAAGCAATGAGTTAAGATTGAATTTAAACCGGACAACTGGCTACCAATAGCAACGAGTTGAGTTCGATTTCAAATGACTGAACTGGATTACAAAAATTATGAGTTAAGATTGAATTTAAACCACCAAACTGGCTTCCAAAAGTATTGAGTTAGAATTGAATCCAAACCACTTAACTTGTTTCCAAAAGTAATGAGTTAGAATTGAATTTAAACCACTAAAGTGGCTTAAAAAAAAAGAGTTGCGTTTCTACCACTAAACTGGCTCACAAAGCATTGAGTTGATTTGGTATTTTAAACAGTGAATTGACTTCCAAAAGCAATGAGTTAAGATTTAATTTCAACTAGAGAATTGGTTTCCAAAAATAATGAGTTAATACTGAATTTAAACCACCAAACTAGCTTCCAAAATCAATGAGTTAAGTTTAAATATAAGCATTGAACTGGCTTCCAAAAGTAATGAGCTAGAATTGAATTCAGAGCACTTAACTGGTTTCCAAAAGTTTGATTTCAAACCAGTGAACTGTCTTCCAAAATCTATGAATTAAGTTTGAATTTAAAGCACTAAGCTGGCTTCCAACACAAATGAGTTAAATTTGAATTTAAACCACTGAAATGGTTTCCAAAAGCAATGAATTGAGTTTCTACTACAGAACTGGTTTCCAAAAGCAATCAGTTGAGTTTAAATTTAAACTGGATTCCAAAAGCAATGACTGGAATTTCTACCAGAGAACTGGCTTCCAAAAGATATGATTTGAGTTTCTACAACTTAACTGGCTTTCAAAGGCAATGAATTAAATTAAAATTTAACCCACTGAACTGGCTTCCAAAAGCAATGAGTTAAGTTTGAAACTAAGCCAAAAAACTGGGTTACAAAAGTTGAGTTGGCATTTCAAGCAGTGAACTGTCTTCCAAAACCTATGAATTGAGTTTGAATTTCAAGCATTGAACTGGCTTTCAACACAAATGAGTTGAATTTGAATTCAAACCACTGAACTAGTTTGCAAAGGCATTGACTGATATGTTTTCCCATCCAAACAAACCAAAGTATATTAAATTTTCCATTGAACACAGAAACTCAATGCCAAAAAAAAAAATTCCAGCTATTTCACTAATGAAGCCCAAATTCTGCACAAATCCTGTTCGGAACATTCATTTCGGCCATAATCGTTACAGGTCACTTGACACACAATTCAATTGCAATGGAATTGAATCGGCATAGCAGCAACAACAACAAGAGCAACAAAAACATCAACAGCATCAAAAACCAACATCAGCTGCATCGCTAGAGACACATCGACGGCACACTCCGACACTTAGGCGACCATTAATGATTGTAAGCACCGCATGTCGAAACCTGAGCAAAACATGAAAGATCGCCACACACGTTGGCGCATATGTATGTCATGTGAGAGAAGGGGCAAGAAATACAAAAAAAATCATCATCCGCATATGAATTATTGATGCACTGCGTATCCACACAAAAACAAACACAAACACCGCCATTCGCAGCATCCATGTGATACGTTTGATTGTGTGGGTAGCTAAGTGTGTACGGCGAAGGACTTTCATACGTGCCGTGCATGCAGCGTTCGTTTGCATGCAAGACACGGCGGCCGTTGCAGCTGCAGATGCGGCAAGTGCGAGGCAAAACGAGGCAAGCAAGAATGCAGGGCAGCGCCTGCACATGAATGCAAATTGCATTTCACTTACGACACGGCATGCAGCGTGTTGTATGTGTTTGTGTGCCACACATACCGAATCGGCGTCAATGTGGCAGGCAGCACAGTCTCGCCAGACGGCCGGTTAATCAATTTGCGTGTGTTTGTGTTTGCGAATGTTATTTCATTTCGGATCTCCTCGGCGAGGCACTAAATTAAGTTGCCATTCTTTCTGGTTTACGTTTCAAATTTAAATGCATGCAAAACCATTTGGACTTTTGCAATTTCCTCAATGCCGTTTGGGTGTGTGTGCAGCGGAAGAGAATTCGTTAAATTTGAAATTTAAACCATTCGATACTTCAAGTTGATTTGTTCAGTGCCGAAACATTCATTATTACTAAATTGAATTGAAAATTCACACAATAGCAAAGCATGCACATACAAACACACACAAACGCACATATGCAAAAATTTGTAGTTAACAGCAGTGAGAGCGGCACGTAGCCAGGCGGCAGTGGGACGAAATGTGATAAAAGTTACTTAAATTGAAAAGTTTAACTTCAATGAAGTTGGCCTTAGAAGATATTTTGACGGAGAAATATGGACTTGTTGGTGACTTTAGCTCTGTGATTGATGAATTTGAAAGCTAACCGGAGAGTTGTGGGTTCAGATCCCAATTCAGTCAAGAAAATATATAGAAAAATAATGTTGGTTATGGTATGTGAACTCTTAGCAGAAGTTGGCAATGCTCTGAATTAAAAATATACCAACGAAAGAGCTTCCTACTTGTCATTTTAAACTGACATGAAACTATTGCCATCTAAGTCGGTGATTGCGCTTTGATTCCATCCAAAAGATAGGTTAGGTTCGGTTAAACTTGCTTCTAAGAGCTCACATAGAGCACACGTTCCAGTCCTTACCGTTACCAGATGGACATCTTTAATGTTAAAAGTAACCGTACAAAATTATATATGCACGAATCTTTGCAAGAGAACCTCAGTGGGTCGCTGGTCTTCATTTCGAAAACGCCCACCAGGTCCTCAATCAGCGAAGAATCTAAGTGAACTATTTGTAATGGTGTTTCGGAGTTTTTCTCCGATGATTCTAAACCAGTCAGCAGTCCAGTTCTAAACCAGTTCAACCAGTCACTATGGACTTCCACCAGTCAGTGTTTTAGTGTCTTAGCCCTCAAAGTTGTATAAATCATAATTGAACGTAATTTTTTTCAAACTTCATGTCACTTCTTGGTCTCTTATCGCCAAACCCATTATTCCAACCAGTTAGCATGGACATTCACCAACTTATAGTTGCATTAATCATAATTGAACGTAATTTTTGTAAAACTTATGTGATTTTTTGATCTCTTATCGCCCAACCCATTATCCCAACCAGTTAGCATAGACTTCCACCAGTCAGTGTCTTAGTGTCTTAGCCTTCAAAGGTGCATAAATCATAATTGAACGTAATTTTCCCAAAATGTTTGTCACTTTTTCATCTCTTATCGCTCAACCCATTATCCCAACCAGTTAGCATAGACTTCCACCAGTCAATGTCTCAGTGTCTTAACTCTCATAGTTGCATTAATCATATTTGAAAGTAATTTTCGCAAAATTTATGTCACTTTTTAATCTCTTATAGTCCCACTGTGCTTCTGTTGCTCTGCCTTGTCGTCTTCTCGAATTGCCACCACTTGTGCTACACTTGCACATTACAAATTCATGCAACGAAGTGCATATTTTCACATCAACTTTAGCTAACAACAAATACTAAGACAACAACAACATTAACAACAACAATAACAACATCAACAGCATAGCTAAGCGCCGAACTCTGTCGAGTTGCATCATGCTGGCTGCTGTTGGCTGCAGTTCGAGTGTCGTTGTTGTTGCTGTTGGTGTTGGCACTTGGTATGCGTCGAATAATACTCGAAGCATCATGAATCAAATTGTTGGAAAATAATAATGCAAATGTGTTTATTTATGCACACGCACACACACACATGCATGCATGCACACACACCGACGGACGCACTGCACGTAAGCGCGCGAATAAATAAATATGGCAACAGCAAAGCATGTTAGGCTGCTAAGCATTCGAGCAGCGATGGCTGATATTGATAAAGATGATTAAAAAGCCATTGGCAAACAAATCAAGCAGCATTTCGGCTCAGCTCAGCTCAACCCAACTCAGCTCGGTGTAGAAGACAAATTGCCGCTTTTAAAGGCTTTGGCAGCGTGTTTAAAAGTGCCATGGCAGCATTATTTATGCATCGAGCAGATTATTTTGCAAGTGTGCATGTGTTTGTGTATGTTTGTGTGTGTGTGATCTGGTTGCTTCTTCTAGCAATTAACACTCGAGCAGGTGGCAGTAAATGAATTTATTTAATATGCTGTTCATTTGTTTTGGCATCAAAAATTCAAATTACGTATACGCAGTGTGGGCCAAATGAGAATTTTATATAAACTTCTAAACTTAAATCGCCTCAATTACTAACAAATGGTATTAATTTTCATGTGAAAACTCGAAACTATTCTCATAAACTGTGCGCCCAATACGAAGCTCATTCAAGTCAAGCCGGCAACTTTCATGATTACAGATATTGTTCATTAATTATTCAATAGAAAAGTTAAACTATTTACAAGCCTTGAATGTTTACTGAAAATTTGGGTTAATTTAAGTTAAATTGTTGGTAAATTTCAAGAACTAGTTTCTATTACTAGTAGGTAGGAGGATTTGATATAAAAGGGTGGCTGTCTTTACTAAGCGTGTCCATTACATTACATTTGATAGGTAGGAGGAGTTAATATCAGAGGGTTGGTGTCTTCACTGAGAGTGTCCATTACTGATAGGTAGGAGGAGTTGAAATCAGAGGGTTGGTGTCTTCACTGAAAGTGTCCATTACTATTAGGTAGGAGGATTTTATATAAAAGTGTTGCTGTCTTCACTGAGAGTGTCCATTACTGATAGGTAGGAGGAGTTGATATCAGAGGGTTGGTGTCTTCACTGAGAGTATCCATTATTATTAGGTAGAATGATTTGATATAAAAGTGTTGCTGTCTTCACTGAGAGTGTCCATTACTGATAGGAAGGAGGAGTTGATATCAGAGGGTTGGTGTCTTCACTGAGAGTTTCCATTACTATTAGGTAGGAGGATTTGGTATAAAAGGGTTGCTGTCATCACTGAGAGTTGAAAGTTAGTAGTATGTTTGTGAGGGTTCTGGTCTACCTAAATGAGAAGGGTTGCTGTCTTAGATAATTCAAGTTGAAGTATAAATAATTCAAGTTAATTCAAGTTACTCATACGCGCTGACGGCCAGATGGGAATTTCGTTGAAATCAAACCTTGGAATATCAAAAATTGTTTCAGAATGTTTCCGTCCATTAAATATATGTACATACAGTGGCGTGCACAGGATTTCATTTGAGAACCCCCCGCTTCTATACAACTTTTGAACTCGATTCATTTGAAACAATATTTTTCACCAGAAATTGTTCTTCTTAGAAGGTTTGAACCACCAGAAATTTTTTTATTTAGGGGGTTCAAAGCCCCAAACCGCCCCTTTGTGTGCGTCACTGTGTACATATCTTATGTTCTGGTGTACATGAGTAAAGTAGAGTAAAATGTGCCAGTGGATAGAATGCATTCAGTTCGTTTGCCATAAAGAAAATATTCTCCCCGATTTTTTTAAAGAAATTTCTTTGTTTTTTAAACTTTGTTTGGGATCCTTGTTGGTTGGAGTTTATGATACAAATTTCAAGTTTAAAAATAAACAGCTGTTGGACACCTGTTTCCACCTGCAGTGGCGACGATACTCATACGCTCCGAATGCCAGCCTCTTTAAAAATGTGTATTAAAAATTTAAGTTACTCATACGCTCCGTATGACATTCCTTCAATTTAAGTTCAAGTGGCGTAGTTTTTTTTTATAAAATTCATTAAATGCAAATTGAATTAACAATTAAACAAACTAATTAAAAACAATTTTTCTTCGTTTGTTTAACTCATTTATTAAATAAAAATAATTCATATTGAATAAGAAAAAGGTTTTCATTTATTCATTTTATATATTTTTGCTAAAGTAAAAAGCATTATTTAATTGCTAGAAAAAAGTTTCCAACTTCAAGCTCAACTCTCATTTGCATTAAAAGCGCACGAGTGGCAAAAGAAAAATCTTTATTTCTTTTGACTTGCTTTTCAAAGTATTTTATTTTAAAATGGTTTTTTATTTTTCACTTTGCATTTCCGTTCGCTTTGTGGCGCCTTTATCAAGTTCATATAGCACTTCATTTTTTGTTGCTTATTATACCATAGAAAATCCACTCGCATTGCATTAAGCCCTTTTAGCGCCACATTTAACCCCCTTCTCTCCCTCCGCGGCTGCTCTGTTTGCTCGTTTTTCACATTGCCTCACTTCATTGCCGTTCACAACGGCTTAAATTGTCTTTTGCTGTCGCGTCAGTCTCACTTCCGTTTTCTTAATGAACGCGCTCCCTGCGCTCTCCGCACTCTCCATACTCCACGCTTCGGCACTCAAGGGCGCGCCGGAAACGCAAGTCAACAGCGCCAAAGGGTGAAAAAACAAACGAAAAATGCGCTAAAAGTGCAAACAAAACTGCACAGAAAGAGTGAAAAAATTATAATTGTCGCATATCAACACACAAACACACACACACACATATACACAGAAAGTTTTTGCTTTTATTGCTTAATTTAATTACAGGAAGACGACAGCGCTGCGGGGTTGCGCTTTGCTGGTGAATAACCAACAACTTCAGCGGCAAGAAATCATGCGAGTGGAAGCGCGTTCAGATGGGAATTTCAGTGTGTTTGAAAGGCGAAAGTTTAAAATTATTCCTTGTGTAGCTAAAGTTGCATAATTTGATAGCTGAAAGAAAAAGTTGGAAAATTCCTAAAATAAAAAAAATTATTTTGTGACTAATTTATTTGAACATCATTTATGTTTTATTAATATTTGTTTTATATTTCATGTCGTGGAAAAAATTCCGAGTTTGAAATTTTAGAGCTATACAATTTTTGTGTGGGTTTCATTTAAAATTGTGAAATTACAGATTTTTTGTAATTTTCTAAATTTTTTTATGCTGTCTGTCTGTAGGGTGTTGCCAATTGTGATGAGTTTGTACTCACAACTCCTGAAATTATGCAAAAATCCATTATTTCCATTTATATGAAATTTCCTACATAACCAAAAAGAGCCGAAAATTGCAAAATAATACTCAGCTGCCATCCATTAAGTTAGAAAATTATTTGAAAAAACACAATTTTAATAAATTGCCCAACCCAGCACAACCCATTAGTACTCACCGACCACATTTCACTTCCTCATCACACTTCAAAAACTAACCGAAACATGCCCGTGTGCGGTCGTCACAGCTCGCCAAACAGACCAAACAAATCGAAATGGCCGCAATTGTTGTGCTCGCAATCAGCCATTGTCGATGGCGCCGGTCGAGACTACAGACACAACAACAAAACAGCAACGACAACATCGATTAGGCGTTAAATTTAAACATTCACGGTCGCGCCTGCAACAGCTGGTCGCCATGCCAAATGTTGCATATGTTTGGGCGCTAGAATTCTAACAATTTCGCAGCCAGTTGTCGGCGTTGCTGAAAACCGCAACCAGAAATTGCAATAAATGCGGACAGCAGCAGCGGTTAAGTGCATAATTTATGCACACAGGTTGCTGTTTAATTTTGGTTTATGTGGCAGCACCGCGTCTGGCGGCCAACCGGCATACTGCGGTTTTGCATTCACGCCCAGCGTAAACGACTGTGGCCGCATCAAGTGTGACAGCGCGCAAACTAATGACATCCCAAACTCGCTGATTTGGCTTCTAGCAGGTTTAATAGCTACAACCATGAGTCAAGCAACAATTCCAGTCTTTATTATTTCTAGCTTAGCACATAAGAAAAACTTCAACACACACACTGCCAACCGACGGTCATAGGTCGTAGACGGACTGTAGGGCAAGTTGCGGCTTGTCGAAGCCGATCTCATCGAGTGTTGGTATGCCCATCTCCTTCATGATCGGTCGCAGGTGGCGCATCAGGTATGGCCAGATGATTGGCGATTCGGCGCCGCACTTATTCTTGACCGCCTCCATCCAGCGTATGGCCAGAGCGATGTCGTTCAGCGTGCGACATGCCACGAAGCCGGCCTCGACGACGGTCGGATGCGGCACCAGATCCATGCCGCACAGATCGTTCATTGCCTGACGCACCGTCCAGCCGTCGACGTCCCACTTGAGGAAGAGTGTAATGTAGCGCTGATTGAATTGTTCTTCGGTCTCTGGCGGTCCGTGTGCAAAACGCACATGTTCCATGTTGGGAAATTGCGGCAAGGATTTGCGCAGCAGCGAGGACATCTGCAAGGCAAAGTGACGCAACATCGAAATGTGTGAACTTCTTGCGGGTAGAAAATATAGAAAAGTTCAATGATGAGTTTTCAGATAAGTTGAATAATTTTCTGTTTTTATTTTCTTACTGTGACAAGCAGAAAGCCAAAGTCGGATTGTTCATTCAATGTGTTTTCCTAGTTTTCGAATTTTCGAGTGAAATGAGTGAGTGAATCTGAATGAAAATGAATGAAAATCGATAGTGGACGCCAGAAAAAGTATTTTTTTTTTATGATTAGAGGGATTCTTAGGGCATTAAATTGGATAATTCATATCCTATTTGAAATAAAGTTTCACGTTTAAAGATAAAAAAAACACAAATTAGGATAATTGATTCATTTTTATTTGCGTTGCCTGTGTTGTCATATAGTAAGAAAGCATTCTCTGTTACTTGAGCCACAGTCTGAAACCTTTCCGAGACCCTTAACCAACACTGACAATCATGCATATTAATTGCTTCGTTATGTTATCCTGCCTCACTAACCATTTCGACCCTAAAGTTTCCTGAGAGAAACTTCACCTATCTGTCATCTTATAGCAAAAGCTACCATTGATTTATGGGTTTAATATAAGTAGGCACCAACAAATTAATAGTTTTAGAAGTAAATTCAGGGTAAATTACAAAAATTTTACTGATATTCCCAAAATAATTTTCAAAAATTTGCAGCGATATCAGGGAAAGATTGTGTTCTAATTGAAGTCTACGAATTGGGCGCATTGAACCAAAACTCTGTTTCTGTAATTATACTTAAATGAAATCAAAAAGTGATATTTTTGTATTTTTCCATAAATATTATATAATTTTTCTGTAACTAAAAATAATTGATAAAAAATTTATTTGATCCGTTTTAAGCTAAAATGGTTCAGAAATATCTTTTCTAATTGAAATCTACGAATTGGGCGCGTTTGATCAAAACCCTGTTTCTTTAACAATGGTTAAATAAAATCAAACAGTAATATTTTTGTATTTTTCCATAAATATTATAAAATTTTTCTGTAACTAAAAAATATTTATCAAAACTTTACTCAACCCGTTTTAAGCTAAAATTGTTCAAAAATTTGTGTTCTAATTGAAGTCTATGAATTGGGCGCATTTGATCAAAACCCTATTTTTTTAACAATGGTTAAATAAAATCAAAAAGTGATAATTTTGTATTTTTCCATAGATACTAAATATTTACTATTTATCTAAAAAATATTGATACAAAATTTATTTAACCCGTCTTAAGCTAAAATTGTTCTAAAGTTTGCTTTCTTATTGCAGTATACGAATTGAGTGCGTTTGATCAAGACCCTGTTTCTTTAATAATTAATAAATGAAATCAAAATGTAATAATTTTGTATTTTTTCATAAATATTATAAAATGTTTCTGTAATTAAAAAATATTTGTAGAAAATTTATTTAACTCGTTTGAAGCTAAAATTGTTCAAAAGTCAACTAGATCTAGAACTCTAACAAAGAGGCGTGGCGACTTAAAATGTCTTTTGCACACTTCTTAGGAAAGTGTTTCATGATTTGAATACCAAAAAGTTATATCCAGGCACAGGGTAAAATTCGGGTTCGAAAGGGTTAAATTCTAAAAAATTACACGACTTTATGCTGCCTGCAGCCTTTCTGCATTCTGTGGTCATAGTTGAGCTCGTCTAACAAAAATCAGTTGCAACAAATTTGTCAGTTGCAATGCAACTTTCTAGCACTGCTTCAAAAATGCGCTCACCAACACACAAACAAACACACAAACACACATTAACTCGACTCCATAGAGAGATAAATACTTGTCGAAAGTGCTGAAAATACAGCAAACTGTAGTTGTTGTTGTAATTGTTGTAGCCTATAGCCGCGCAAGCGTGCGGCACTCCTCGAATTATCAGCAAGTTTGCTTAAGCTCACCGCAACGCAGACACTGACAGCGCGCAACGATACTCGCAAATTGTTGCAACGGCTGCGCGACATGTTGTAGCTGCTTCTACTGACAGTCGGTCGGCTGGTTGCATTGCCTGGCGTTGTGTGTTGCAATTTAGCTAAGAAAAGTTTTGCATTGCTGCGGCAAAGATTTGCACTTATTTCAGCTGCCGCCGCCAGCGTCGCTAATGCCACTCACATGTGCGTGCCGCTTGACATGCGAGTGTGTATGTGTATGTGTGTGTATGAGTGTTGTTGTGAATTTATGTGCGCCGCGCGTTGTCACCACTATGCCGCACGCATGCATGTCATCGACAGTTTTCGTTACGGCAAACTTTGCCACAGCGCACAATGTACGTTGCATGCTACACGTTGCACGTTGGTGGCTGAGCCTTGTACGCCGCCTCGACTTGTCGACGACGAGTGGCTTTTCCAACTGCTTAATCAATTACACAACTTTGCTGCTTTGGCGCCAACACTTGCCAGCACTGCTTTGCTCATCGTATGCTTTCTCCACCCTCCTCCCCTGTGAGCAGTTTTTTCTTTTATTCGACTGCTTTGCCCGTTCGCCTGACGCTGGCAGCTCATGTTGGCCACGCGGCTCATTCGCTCGCAGCGCATGTGCAACTGCCAGCTGCAGCCCAGCACAGCTCAGCATTCGTTCACGTCGGCAGACTTAGTTTTTGCGCAATTTCACTGCAACTTCAGCGGCAGCGGCAGCGGTCGTGTGTGGCATCTGCTACGGATTTCTGCCGCCCGCTCGCTTACTCACTCACTCGTTTACATTTTTGACACAAAGTTGTCGTAATTAAATGTAGAAAGTTTGTGCAAAAGTTGAACTTCTTGCGTTTGCCTTCGCAATTTCGGCTACATTACACTGCAATGCGTTGCCGCACATTTGACGATACTTAGGTGGGGCGAAGCAATTTGCGCATTTGTGGGCATTTCACGAGAAAATTATTTGCGCAAATTTGTGCGTGATGCGAAAACAGCACCAATCGGAATGCAAAAATAGTGATGAGATTATTTTGGTGTTGCGTGGAATAAGTTTGAGATCAGCTGGCGGCAATGCAAGCAGAATTCAACACAATGTAATGTAGTTCGATGCGTAGTGAAGATGAAAATGTTTTACAGGACTTCATTTTGGAAGGGTTTCATTCTCTTCTTTTCAGCCCAATACTAGTTGAAACCATATTTGGCAACTCAAATCTTGAATCGCTTTTCCACAACTGTGAACATGGTTATTGAAGTTTATTTGCTTCAGTGGGTCTCGCAGTATTCCTCTAGAAGTTTCCTAGCAGTTGCCTTGGCATTTGGCGTACTGAAACATTCCCTTAGTGTGCTACAAGACCCACAACAATCTTCATATTTTTTACAAAAAGTGCATAGTACTGAAATTTATATTAAAAATATCAGGTCAGTCCATAAGTTCGTGCGTTTTTTTCAATACTATAGTTTCAGAATAGGCACTTTTTGCATACAAAAACTGATTCGTGGGGGTTAAAAAATAAAATGGAATCTTCGAATGAGTATAAGAGGCATATTTTGTTTTTTTTTTTTATAAAAGTGAAAAAAATGCAACAATTGCTGCTGCAGAAATGAACGCAGCTTATTGTGAAAAAGTAGTTTTCCATATTCCGAAGTGGTGACTGTGACGCTGAGGATGCCCCAAGCTCTGGTCGTCCTTAGGTCCTTAACTCCGACGCCTTGCTGGAACTCGTGGAAGCAGAGCCAAGTTTGACAGTCGATATGATGGCTGGAAGGTTCAATTCATCACATGGAACAGTTTGCAGACACCTGGTTCAATTGGGCAAGATTCCAAAGCTTGGAAAATGTGTTCCGCATAAACTTCCCGTCGCAAAGAGTGTGAATACAGCAGAGAGTGAATATGTGTTCTCAGCTGCAGCGGCTTAAAAATGAGAGTTCGTTGAACTGTATTTTTATTGGGGATGAAAAATGGGTCCTTTACAACAATCATGTTCGCAAACGCCAGTAGTTAGATAAGGTGAAACACCAGAACCAACCCCCAGAGATGACCTTCACCTCAAGAAGATTCTCCTATTTATTTGGTGGGATATGCCACGTATCGTTTATTTTGATCTGCTGGAACCAAACCAGACTATCGGAGCTGATTATTATTGCCATCAACTATCCAAACTGAATGAAGCACTTCAAACAAATCGACCGTATTTAGCCAATAGACGCAAAGTTTTGTTTCACTACGACAATGCAAGACCGCATAACGCAAGACAGACCTTAGGCAAGCTGAATGAGCTCGGATGGGACCTAATGCCGCATCCACCATACTCTCCGGATATTACACCTTGCGATTATCACCTTTTACGCGGACTTCAGTCCCATATGACTAATATGAACTACACCTCAAAAGGAGCTATGAAAAGTGATATCGACGCGTATTTTGGCTCCAAGGACAAATAATTTTTTAAGCAGGGAATTAAAAAAACTGAAAACTTCTTTTTTATTTATTTTAAAACCACCTATGAAAAACGCACGAACTGATATTTATATTTATAAAAAAATTGTTGTGTATTTGTTTCCAGCTAAAAAAATCACCTCTCTCATTATTCAGTACGTAACTTTTCTTTGCATCTTGCAGCCTTCTGCCTAACTAACTCAGCACCGAAAACTTTCACACACCTCCTGAACTTTTCTAATCCACTCCGCCGCACTGAGCCACATATGCTCAGCGTTTCCATGTTCCTAACAGGCCACTGCATTATATTAAGTCATTAAGAGCACCGAATGTTGCTCGCGGCTGTGCATAAAATCCATTCAATCCGCACACATATGGCCTTTCTGGTATTAAAGCAAACTTTTGCCTTGTGCGCCTTCATCGCACCAGTTCTGGACAAAGCAAAACAATAAAAACTTTTCGTAACAATTTCAGCTCACCACCTAAAGCTCCTACAACCCCATTCGCTCATTCGCATTTCGTCCATATTGGATTTGATCGCTTAATGGGAAACCATTAATTAGTTTAGTTTTCCAATAACTTTGCAGCCAGAACAAAAACAAAAAAACCAAAAAAAAAACAAAAATAGAATAACAACTAACCAACAAACAGCAAAAGAAACCCATCGAAAAATCTATTCTGACCGCAAGTTAATTTCAGCTGCAATGTTGAGCCAAACGAAGCCAACGCGAAGGTGAGAGGGCAAAGCAACGGGGCCACTACAGACATTAGCTGCCGCATCAAGTGGCAAAAATCCCCGACGCTCAATTAACGTGCAACATTTACGGCTGATGTTGCGTTGTTGTGGCACATGTGTGTGTTGTTTCGCTGATGGAACGATGGCGCCGATGGCATTGGTGGTGGTGGTTGCAGCTGAAGGTGGATATTGGTTAGTGTGGGTGCTGGCCGTATTGGTGGCAGTTTTGCCGGTGTCGTATAACAACTGAGACCATAACAATAACAACAATAGCAATGGCCGTAATGTCGAACGTATGTTGCGACCCCATGCATTCTCATTAAGTGCGTAATGAATGGCGGCATCGCTGTGTTTATGTATGTGTGTATGTACATGTATTTGTGTAACTGTTTTCGTGCGTGTGTGAAAGCCTATTAAGAAAACTATGCATTATTTGATATTTTTGATTTTCTTCCTCTGATGGGACATTTTCATTTGCTGCCAGAATTCTTATGAACAAAGTTGTTTTGAACTCTGAAAACAGTTCAGGTATTTTGTTTAAGTTTTTACACCCAGAAAGGGGCATTTTCTAAGTGAATATAGTTGATTAACTTGACTGAGGGAAATTAATTAATTAATTAATTAATTAATTTATTTATTTATTTATAATATATATAATGCTCCGTTCATTAATATAAAAATCCAGTGAAGACATATCTGACAATATGACATCACATTTGTTATAGATGGATGGATCTTATCAATAAATTGTTCTATATGTTGAGATATTCCGACGGTCTTCACTTTGTAGCCAATTTCTTTCTTTATTTGTTCACTTTCTTGCATCCCCTCACTTCTCTCGGTGCTATCAATCGCTATAAGAGGCGTTCACTATAGAAAAGTAAATATAAACATGAGCAGTATTTTGAACTTTCTAAACAAAAACTTAAGTAATAAATAAGAAAAGTCAGACACAGAAGGTTGTTGTTGGCACAAAAGCAGATGCATGAGCGCTGAACTGAACCAAAGAAGAAACTATAGTGAGTATGTTTGTTGTAATTGAGCCAACGCAAGTCACCGAAAGTCATTTCCTACTATATCTTTGGATTTCCAAATGGACTTTGAACTCAACTGACAACTGAGCCAACATAAGTCGAATTTTGTCTTTATTGCAATTGAGCGAAAGTGAGCCACAGTGAAGTTATTGTCAGCCGAATGAGCCACTTGAGTTTCTGGTTGAATTAACTTGGTTTGGATAACTAGGATAACAAATTTATACTACCAACGATTACTCGCCCATATGTCTGCCCGAGCTTCCGTTTGGTTTCTACTGTATGGTCAGGTTTTGAAATAAGCTGTGTTTATTGTAATTGAAGCATCATGAGTCATGATTTTAATGTTTTTTGTAATTAAGCCAAACTGAGCCACGGTGATGTTGGAGGCTCCATTAAGCTGGGGATCCCTGGTTTGAATCATAAGTAGAATTTATTTAGCAACAATCAGCAACACGTTCGTCCATATGACCGCGTCTGTATGTTCACGTATGAAAACGTTTGTCTATAAGTCCATTTGAAAGTCTGTTTGTATGTTCATCTGTAAGTTTGTTTGTAAGTTCGTCTGTGCGTTCATTTAGATCTGATTTGGATCATCAGTAGTATCAATTTAGCAACGATTACACAGGGCAACAAATTCCGACTTTTCGGCTTTTCTGGGTTTGACATCAGTTCAAGGGTAATTAGGGAGCGCTGATTTCAAATCCGCAAACCGTTTTCAAAACTTAGTTTCCGTTTTCGCAAAAAATGGGCGTGACACTTTTTCGGATTTGGCCTGACTTTTAATACGTTTGGGATTGTAATTTATAAACCAATAAACCGGTTGACATAATTTTCCCTTTGTGCCATTCACAACACCTCACCCGCGTCTTTTCCAATGTTAAAAAACATGCACATTTTTCGTAAATCAAGTGTCAAGTTAGGTGTTAAACGAAAGCGGAAACATAAAATAATATAACACATCCAAATTATTTGGCAAGATTCCCATTCTTGTCGAAGTATAAGAAAAAATGTACCATTACTCATTTTCATCACTTTTCACACTTTTTCCTTAAAAAATTAACGCAATGTTTTTAATTTTTTTTTGGTTTGAGCAATTCAAAATTATTTGGTTTTTGCTTGTACTCCAAACTGTAAGTGGAACATATAAAAGAGCATATTCAGCAATTGCTGAACACATCAGCAATTTGATGTAAAATACTATGAAAAACATTTTTGTGGAGCATTTTAACCCTGTAGCTCCTTTATTTATGGGTTAATTTGACCCTTTTTTCTAAAATGCTAAAAATGTCCTGTAAAACAGGACTTTTTAAAGACAAAATGTACCACGAAAATATAAAGTATATATAAGTATATAAAATAAGGTAAATTTTTATGTATAAAAAAGGTTAACTATTAACAGAACTTCAAAGTTCTAGCGATAAGTCAATTGAATCACTCTTCCTGTTTTAATTTTAATGTAGTATTTTTACGCTAAAACTAGTGTCCGACCAAAACCACTTTTTTGGGCCGAAACCGAAACCGAGTTTCGGTTTTTTTTTACTATTCGGCCGAAGCCGAAACTTTCTAGTTGACATAAAAATCACCACATCAGGCATCAAAATCACAATTTTTCAACAAACGAAATTTACTTTAAGTAAATAAAGAACAAACAAACATAACATAACATAAATAAATACTTATTAATAAAAACCATCAATTAATTTTTTAAAAACATAAACATAAAAAAAATCAAATCAAAGTATTCCAAAAAGTTTTGGTTTCGGTCATTTTTTGGCCGAAACTGAGACCGAAACCACTTATAATATGAAGTTAAGTATAATATTTTAATATTTTCCATCTCCAACAAATGAAAACATTGTATTTATTTGCTACAATTCCCACAAATATTTTTAAAATTAAATTATCTTCCCCCGGTTTTATTTCCCGCAGGGTCCTCCACCTATGCACTGTTGCGTTTAATTCCGTCTTCATGTGTGTGTGTGTATGTGTGTGTTTTGAGTGCACTTAAAGCTTTCTCTTCGAAATGCATTCCGCACTTGCACTCTACTCGCACTTCGTCCTGATGGCGGCACACACATTCCCCACGGAGTAGCGAAACGCAATTTTCTTCACCAGCGCTGAAACTTTAGACACAGAAACCCCCGGCGCCAAATAGAAGAAACCCTCAAGATTGCAGACGCCGAAATGAAAGCAAAACCACACCAATCGACTGCAACAAAATAAAAGAAAAAAACAGACAAATTGATGCATTTCTTATTGTTTTTGTTGTTGATGGTTTGTAATTTTTTTTTGTTTCTTAGTGCTGAGGAAAGTGTGAAGTTTTTCCATTTGGTGTGCAGGAAGTTGCCGCAAATTCCCGTGGGGACATGCCACTGGTTGAATTGTTTGGGAAGTTTCGATTTCAATCGGTTGGACGTATGCTCACCATGTGGGTGGATATGTCACTGTGTCCACGTGCATGTAAGTGTCTGTGTGTGTCATTGTGTGGGTGCGTGTGTGGTTTCATTTGTATGCGCGTTGGATTTGTGTGTGGTGGCGCTGTCAGCATTGCTGCGGCGAATGTGGGTGGAAATGGTAATTGTTGTTGTTGCTACTCTTCGACGTTTGCGCTTAGCGCTTTGTGTGTGTGTTAGTTGGGGGTTGGATGGGGTCATCAACAACGGTGAGGGTGCGTGCAAGTTGGTGTTGGCGGCGACTGGCCATGGCTCGCACTCTGACAATTGGGTATAAAAAGTCAATCACAATTCCCAGTGCAATCACAACAGGAATTAATATTTAAAGAGGTCATCGAAATGGCAACACCCGCACGGTGAAGCGACACGTGGGTGACGCAGCGGTCGTTAAAAGCGGCGCGTTCAACTCAAAAGGCGATTCCAATAAAAATACACATGCAACAATTTCATAGAGACGCGTTTGCTCGATTGTGGCTTGTGGCTTGCGGATGCAGTTTGAATTGATTACAGTGGCGCAATGAGTCACTTGCCCGCACACTTTCTTGCTGTTTCGCTTTGGACTTTGCAATCCCACTGTGCCAGACAGATAGCAGCCCTTTGGCGTTCCAGCTCCGTATTAAAAAAAAAAAAAAAAAAATTATATTGACAACAACAACAAAACATTCCATATGCTTTAGCATGTTTGCTTTTTTCTCGTTTGCGCTTTGCGTCTCGTCGTTCTTGACGGCAAAGTGTTTTCCCATTTTTTATTGCATTTCCACACTTTTGCGCCTTTATTGGTTTAGATGCATTTTTTATTTATGAGTGTGTGCCTCCAAGTGGCCTCGAACCCTCGAAGAAGCAAAAGCAAATCTCAACAGTTTTGTTTGTTTTTTGGCGCGGCACAGCTGCCGCTCAGCAGCGCCGCCGCCCAGACACATATTGCTTCAAGTGGCAGTGGCAGTTGTGACGCTGCGTTGCCACAACACAAACACACACACATCACCCACACACATGTCTCGCATATTAGCAGCAACAACAACAGCCACAACGTCGACATCAACGCACGACAGGCGGCAAAGTGGCCAAAGACATTGACATTGGGCCTTGGAGTGCGGCGGCGGCGGCGGCGGTTCGACGGAACAGACAAAGTGGCAGCGAGCAAATATTGGCGGCGTCTAAGATCAACTCAGCTGCCAATTCACTGCCAGACGGCGCGTTGTAAAATGTCAAACGTATGCTTCGCGTATGTGAAAATCGAAAGGTGGTCCTTATTGAAGAAGTTACTTAGGTGAAAGTTCCTACTTGTAGAGAGTTCAAAGTTAGTATGGGAAAGGCGCTTTAAAACAGTAGCAATTTTTTTGGAGAACACAATTCGTGATTCTTAGATGATTTCCTTCTAAGGTGAGAAAAGTTTTACACAACGACGATGAGATGTGCAGGTTGCTGATTTGTGACAGTTTAATGCTGAATTTGTTCCTTGTTCAAGTCATCTTATGTTGGCCTCTTGGATCCAGCTTAAATGTGTTTGGAAGGAAGTCGAATTTAGAATTGGTCCATCCATTCAGTTTTGTCCTATAATTGATATATATTGTTGGAAATGTCCAGGCACGTAGACATTGCTGTCTATTGTGCCTTATCGATCAAGCTTAACTGATGGAACACCATTCCTCCCCTGTTAGCCAAAGCTGACCACTTCTGGGCAATTGCTTTCTTCAGATAGAAGATAAGTCTCTGTCAATCTTACCAAACACACAGAAAAACCTTTCTAACCGTCAATCTTGGACTGGACGACCGATTCTGTTTGACAATGTCGTAGGTAATCGACAGATCGCTTAAGAAATGGGACAATTTAGTTGCAATTCAGCAGTGATTCACTGAAGTATATTTGGTCGATTGGGTATTTTCTATCAACTCGTATCGCAGCCCACACATCGAGCTTTTTTTTTTTCCTCATCCACTTTAGAATTTGATCGATGCTATTAGCATTAAGCAGCAATACGCAGATTGATGTTGAGGCTGACTAGAACAGGAAAACTGAACTCCATGGAGTGAATATTGTTACGAAAATTACTTCACAGGTTCGTTTGGATTGTGTTTGAAAATAAAACAACTTCAATTATTTAGCGCAAACCGCAGTCAGAAACTAACAATCACATTTTTTACTAATTTACACTTGTTCTGCTTTACACTTCTACTACTGCATGTTTCCACTTTGCGTGCTCAACACAGACTCGACCCCTTGCCACTGCTGCTTTTATACTAGTTTTCTCATCGCGCCGAAGTTTCTTGCAACTTCCAATTGGAAAACGTTCGACCATTCTCGCACAGCCCATTCCTTCGCGAACCATCCTTGCCATATCGGACTATACCAAGCGAATTATACCAAATTTGCAGTACTTCAAAGTGCACGCCTAAAAGTATGCTTGGAAAAACATTCGTGCATAGAAAAGCATTCAGCACAGAGTGCCTTATCGTTTCAATATATTCATTGTGTTAACTACTTTGCTTATTTTCATATTCTAGTCAGCTTCATTTAATTTCTTTCAAATCCTTTTTTGTAGAATGTTTTCTTTTGAAGCAATTAAAACAGTGCTTATATGATGATTGAGCTTAACAATTTTCATGATTTTATAGACATTTTCATCGATTGATCTTCTATAGCGAGATCATTTCTTTATTTGTTAATCCTTATTTGGATATTTGGTCCATTAAGTTTTTTTCTGTCAACTCATATGACAACCAACACATCGACTTTCTTCTTCTTTTCCTCATCCACTTTAAAATTTAGTCGATTTTATTGCAATTCAGCAGTGATTAGCTGAAACAAATGTGGTCCATGAGGTTTTTTGTTCTTTACCTTTTCTATCCAGCCTCATTTAATTTCTTCCAAATCCTTTTTTGTTTTGTTTGTTTTGCTTCTAAGCAATTAAAACAGTGCTTACATGATGATTGAGCTCAACAATTTTCATGATTTCATAGACATTTTCGACAGTTGATCTTCTAAAACATTGTGCATCTTCGACAACAAATCTACCGAAACTAAACCGACGAAACGCAAAAAATTTCTAGTAATTACCTGCAATGGTATCAGTACCTTAAATACTATTTAAATTTTCAGCAACCTAGCTTGCGTTTCGTCTTTATCCAAGAAAGACTGTAAATATTGTAACGATGAGGCACTCTGTTGCTTTGCTATGCATGAATGCTTTTACAAGCATACTTTTAGGCATGCACTTTGAAGTATGGCCGGCATGCTTTAATTCCGATATGGCAATGTGCGATGGGCGAATGTGCAAGAACCATCGGCGCCATGAACCAAACAAGTATAAAAAGTAGCAGTGTGCAGCGCAGAGGGACGATTCTGATTCGAGCAAGAAAAGGGGAAATATGCAATAGTAGTAGTGTAAAGTAGTAACAAGTGTAAATTTGTAAATAAAGTGATGGTTGGTTTGTGACTGCGTTTTGCGCTGAATAATTAAAGTGGTTTTATTTTCAAGCACAATCCAGATACGAACTTAGAGAAGTCATTTTCGTAACAATATGATGTATTTTAAACACACACCGACTATACCAATAAAACTTAGTCAGAGACTTTTATTTTTTAAGTCATCAATAAAAATAAGTAAGCGACTTTTATGTTTTAAGTCGCAATATAAAAGTCATTTTCACTTAAAAAGTATGTGAAGGCATGTTTCTGATTTTTTTTGTATTTTTAGAATCATTCTTTCTTTGTCGAATAATGTAAACACAACCTTCGATATCTTCTGATCACATAAAACAATCCAATTTCGAAGTGTTCTAAGCACCTATTTTTCGACAAAATAAATTTAATTCATCCCTAAAAGTATGCAATCAACATGAAAAATGAAAAAATACACAATTGCATCGAAATTACTGTGCCCCTAAAAGTAGGCCATGTTCGGAGCGCAGCTAGCTCTCAAATATTCCAGAATTGCATCGCAAAGTTACAGTGACGGCGAGCTTTATCGTCACAATATATGTGGTTTTTAATTTAATTATTGCTCAAAAATGCGGCCCACCCTAACACACATACAACGCTTACTCGATTCTATGCCTTGTGAGTGAAACTGGCAGACGTTGTTGTTCAATTTATACTTTTTCCCCCATTTTTATTGGCAACTCGTTCATTGGTTTTGTCCTTAACGCTGCTAAACAATGAGATTGATTAAAGTTGCGTTCAAGTCCAAGGCGCAAAGTGTACAGGGTCGCTATGGACGAATACACACAGACATAACACACAGACGTAACACAGTATGTGTTGGCTGCAGCTGTTAATGTTGCAACTCGTTGAACAACAAGAACGTTGACTCTGGCTGCATGTGGCAAGTGCAATGCAGTGTGCAACAACAAATAACATTAAAGTTTAAATATGCTTTTTCAATGTGCTCTCTAAGATATCTTTTTTAAACCGCCAACCGAACAAACTGCAAAGGCAAATTTTACTACAATAAAAATACAGCAAATTGATGGTGATTTGTTTCGCTTCTAATGCCGAGTTTAGGGTGTGCAGTCCACATATTACAACGAATGACTCATTGGCACCAATACAGCCATACACCACCACACGTATTCAACAGACCCATATGCACATATGTACATATACTCGTACGTGTGAATGTGTTTGCATTTCGCCACCGTCGTCTGTTCGCTGCAAATGCATTTTTCGTCGGGGTTGTTCAATTTACTGCCGGTGATCAATCATTGTGAGCCAATGGCTTTGTCAGCTGCATTTTCGTCGTTGGCTTTCGACGTTTGCCCAGTTTGCTTTTGTATTTGTGTATGTTTGCTGGGTTTTTGTGCAAATGATAAAGTGCAAACGTGACAATTTGGTAAATGAACTCATTAAGCTGACATTTCAATTGTCAGCAGAAATTTGAGACAAACCGATTCGAAGCATAGAAAAACAAATCACGAATACATTACACAGCACACTGCAATATCTAATTGAAGTTTCTGCTGTCTGGTGTTTTTTGGCAGCAGTTGAGCAGCAAATGACAGCACGAATTGCGAAATTTTATGAATGCAATTTGCGTTCATCCTGATGGGAACAATTGACAACTGTTGTGCAGCATTTGAAGGCATTTTTTGTGCGTTTTGTTAGGACTTAAGGGTCCATTTGTTCAAAGTGCATTATAGGTTAGACGCATAGAGTCCGATGGAATACAAAAACAAAATTTTTTTTCAACTCAGAGAGAAAAGTTTCAAGCAATTTGATATTCAAACAAGAAAATTTCAGACTTGTAAAAATGCAAAAAATACTATTCCGAAAATACAGTTCAACTGGCCAATGCGTATTTCGTTTCACTGGATTGTGCCCAAAATAAAACACTAAAAAAAAACAACAAAAAACAAAGCTGAATTTTAGGTTTAGTGTTTGAATTGCAGCCGCCGTTGCTCAGCTGAATAGTGCGTTGGGCCACGAGTCAAGACTCCGCGAGCTCAATACTCCGTTGCGTTAACACCGAAAAAAAAAAGAAAAACAACAATTTTTCTTTCGGCGGCTGTCCTCTCAGCAGGAAATGGCAAACCTCTGAGATTAAAATTGCCTATGAAAAACCAAATTCGCCGTTCGAAATCGGCATAAAACTGTAGGTCCCTTCCAACCTTGTAAAAAAACATTCGCACGCACAACACGGTTGGTTGGTTAAGCTAGGCCTCAGTCTCGTAATCGGACTGTCGTACCAGTCAAGAATAAGTTTGTTTTTAATATGGTTTACACATCATTTGTAATTTTAAAAACAATTTTATAAATTTTCGTTATACATTTTGTATCTTTTCATTTGTATCTTTCCACCTTTGGTCATTCGACTGGCACAAAATCAACATACAAACTTATAGCACGAAATTCATCATTATTAGTAAAACAAAGTTCTAAGTTTACCTGTAACATTCCCACTCGCTTTTCTCCCTAACGTCCCTTCTTTCTCTACCTTCACAAATTGTCCATCACACACACTCATCGACTAATTTCAAATTCAACTCACATTGTCCGAATGCTTTGAAATTCTTTGCAATTAAATTCTGTTAATTATTTGATGGTTATTGTTGTTGTTGTTGTGTTCGTATTTTGTTGTATGTTGTTATGGCCTAAGCTTGGCTGCCTAGCAGTGCCCACGAAGGCATTCAGTGTCGTCCACGCTAACTGCTTTCGTGCGCATCTGGCGACCACTTTGCACGAACGCACACGCCGCGCGCCTAAATTTATGCTTTAAACTTCCCACTTCCTACTTGTGTGCCATTGTTATGTTTGCATTTTATTTCGATTTTTCTTGTACACTTGTCTCTTTGTTGCTGTGTTGTTTGGCCTGTTCATTCCATTTTAATTGCCTTTCGTTTTAAGCGCCGCTAAGTTCGGTCTTAGGGCAACGCAAAATCTCCACAAATCTTCACACTAATGCCATTCGCGTTGTAATTGCGTGCAATTTAATGCAAATTACGCACAACAACAACACCACCATACACACACAAATAGCATTCTAGAAATGTGTTACATTTTTTTTAAGGTTTTTTCTGTGTTGATGGCCTTGTTTGTCTATCTTATCAAAGTCACAGTGTTGTTGTAGTTTTTTGTTCTTTTTTTTCAATGCATATCAAGGCACAGGGTGTCAGTTGCTATAGAATGTATTTATGTGTGTCAGTTTAAGAAAAAAATGAAACGGAGCGTAGGAGGATGAAGAAGAAACATCTTCTTTTGTTGTTGTTTTAGTTGCGTGATTATTATGTTGTGTGATTTTTCCTTTAAGTTTGTTGTTACTAATTCTTTAAACTATTTGCAGCTATTTATATAATTTTTGATATATTTTTCTGCTTTTGTAGTTGTTACTTTTTAGTAAATCAACAGCATAAAAAATTTTTGGATGATTTTAATTTTTTCTAAATTAATTTTTTTAATCAACCTTACGTTGCCCGCCTCATATTTGCATACTCTGTGTTTAATAAATAGCTCGCCTTTCTTCTTTTTTTCTCTTATTTTTTCTGCTTGCTTTGCAGTTAGGAACATTGTGTCGCCAGTCCTTTTGACTTAAGCTTTGGTCCAAGCAGCGAATGGCGCGGCAAATGGCAAACTGTGGCGGTTGGCGGCTCAAACGTTCATTCTCTGCGGTTGGTGCATGCAAGCGGCCGTTAGCAGCGACCAATTTGTTTATAATGGCATTTACTTTGTTTGTAGTGCACAAATAAACACTGAGCTGCTCACACACACACACTCACAAATGCATACATAAGCAAATACACACATAGTGGTGGTTGCAGTTTAGTATGCAAAGAGCGTTGACTTTTTTGTTAGCTAAAAGTTTGACAAAAACAACGACCACAACAACAAAAACAACTAAGTAAGTAAATAGAAAGTCAAGTCAGAAAATAGAAATGTTTACTATGTAACAGCACTAAATTTCTCCATTGGACGCTTTCAGATTTTTTTCTATTTGCATTGCATACGTCTTTTCCTGATTTAAATGTTTTCTATGTATTTTTATCAAATAGCTTAGCAGCAATTTTTTTAGTCAAGCAAATTCACCTCTATATCCGTTTTTTTGTCAAGTCAATCCTTTGGTATGGACAGAGAACTAAAGCTGCTTTCAATGCAACTACAATTAAGACAGCTTTGGTATGATTCACTCAGGTTGTTGTTAATTTTTGTACGTTTTGTGCGTATTCCTTCTTCCAGCTCTAACTACTTTCAATTTCCCGCTGTTCTTTAATCTTCAACTGCTTCGATTGATTGCTCCTTTGACTAGTTTATGCTCGTCTGCTATATTTTCGTCTTCGTGACGACAGTCAAGTCAAAGTCAAGACGCGCCAACTATAGACTGACAGATGGCTGAAATTGCAAGAAGCCAAACGTTTGCTTTCCAAAATCTTGAATCAGCAGATGGCAAATGTTGATTAGTTAATTTAGTGTGTTTTTTCTGTATTCGGAAGTGTCATTTTGCATATTTAATATGTTTGCCGATTTAATATTGGTACCTTAAAAAAAAGTGTCGAACCTTCTTCTTCACTCCTTCTTCTATTTAAATATATATAACAAAAAAGCATTGGGGTTTCTTTTCCATTGGATTTTCTTACTGAACTTACGTGGTTTTTGCTTGCAAGCCCACCTTTTTGATAGAACTTTTGACACTCTGAACACAAAAAAAAATGCTCTTACCCTTTTTTATAACCCTTTTTCCCATTTCAGCACCATACCTATTTCATTTGCTGCCCTCTTTCGATTCCAATTTTTCAAAGTGCAAAGTTTGAACATTTTTTTGTTGTTGTTCAAGTTAAATAGCAGCCATTTCGCTCAGAAGTCAAAATTAAAATAGAAACAAAAACAAATTGCTTTAATTGTGTTCAGGCTTTTGAAAAAGTTACAGTTATTTTTTAAAAATTAATTACCTATAAGGGATCAAGTTTTTGTGGATTTGATTGATTACTGCTTCTTTTCTACTTACTACTTACTACTTACTACTTACTACTTACTACTTACTACTTACTACTTACTACTTACTACTTACTACTTACTACTTACTACTTACTACTTACTACTTACTACTTACTACTTACTACTTACTACTTACTACTTACTACTTACTACTTACTACTTACTACTTACTACTTACTACTTACTACTTACTACTTACTACTTACTACTTACTACTTACTACTTACTACTTACTACTTACTACTTACTACTTACTACTTACTACTTACTACTTACTACTTACTACTTACTACTTACTACTTACTACTTACTACTTACTACTTACTACTTACTACTTACTACTTACTACTTACTACTTACTACTTACTACTTACTACTTACTACTTACTACTTACTACTTACTACTTACTACTTACTACTTACTACTTACTACTTACTACTTACTACTTACTACTTACTACTTACTACTTACTACTTACTACTTACTACTTACTACTTACTACTTACTACTTACTACTTACTACTTACTACTTACTACTTACTACTTACTACTTACTACTTACTACTTACTACTTACTACTTACTACTTACTACTTACTACTTACTACTTACTACTTACTACTTACTACTTACTACTTACTACTTACTACTTACTACTTACTACTTACTACTTACTACTTACTACTTACTACTTACTACTTACTACTTACTACTTACTACTTACTACTTACTACTTACTACTTACTACTTACTACTTACTACTTACTACTTACTACTTACTACTTACTACTTACTACTTACTACTTACTACTTACTACTTACTACTTACTACTTACTACTTACTACTTACTACTTACTACTTACTACTTACTACTTACTACTTACTACTTACTACTTACTACTTACTACTTACTACTTACTACTTACTACTTACTACTTACTACTTACTACTTACTACTTACTACTTACTACTTACTACTTACTACTTACTACTTACTACTTACTACTTACTACTTACTACTTACTACTTACTACTTACTACTTACTACTTACTACTTACTACTTACTACTTACTACTTACTACTTACTACTTACTACTTACTACTTACTACTTACTACTTACTACTTACTACTTACTACTTACTACTTACTACTTACTACTTACTACTTACTACTTACTACTTACTACTTACTACTTACTACTTACTACTTACTACTTACTACTTACTACTTACTACTTACTACTTACTACTTACTACTTACTACTTACTACTTACTACTTACTACTTACTACTTACTACTTACTACTTACTACTTACTACTTACTACTTACTACTTACTACTTACTACTTACTACTTACTACTTACTACTTACTACTTACTACTTACTACTTACTACTTACTACTTACTACTTACTACTTACTACTTACTACTTACTACTTACTACTTACTACTTACTACTTACTACTTACTACTTACTACTTACTACTTACTACTTACTACTTACTACTTACTACTTACTACTTACTACTTACTACTTACTACTTACTACTTACTACTTACTACTTACTACTTACTACTTACTACTTACTACTTACTACTTACTACTTACTACTTACTACTTACTACTTACTACTTACTACTTACTACTTACTACTTACTACTTACTACTTACTACTTACTACTTACTACTTACTACTTACTACTTACTACTTACTACTTACTACTTACTACTTACTACTTACTACTTACTACTTACTACTTACTACTTACTACTTACTACTTACTACTTACTACTTACTAAATACTAAATACTAAATACTAAATACTAAATACTAAACGACATAGCGGCCCTTGGAGTGTTCGAGAGGAAGGTGCTTCGCAAAATCTTCGGCCCTGTTCGGGTTGGTGACGACTATCGCATACGAACCAATAACGAGCTGTATGAGCTGTATAAGGACATGGACGTAGCGCAGCGAATTAACATCCAGCGGCTACGCTGGCTCGGTCATGTCTGCCGCATGGACGACGAAGCTCCGGCGAAAAAGGCATTCGATGCGATGGTTGGAGGTCGACGGCGAAGAGGGAGGCCGTGTCTCCGGTGGAAGGACCAAGTGGAAGAGGCCCTGGTATCTCTTGGTGTGACCAACTGGAGAAGGCGCGCGCGAAGCAGAGGCGCCTGGAGAGAAGTTTTGCGGCAGGCCGTAACCCGATAACGGGTTGTTATGGCCAGTTAAGTAAGTAAATACTAAATACTAAATACTAAATACTAAATACTAAATACTAAATACTAAATACTAAATACTAAATACTAAATACTAAATACTAAATACTAAATACTAAATACTAAATACTAAATACTAAATACTAAATACTAAATACTAAATACTAAATACTAAATACTAAATACTAAATACTAAATACTAAATACTAAATACTAAATACTAAATACTAAATACTAAATACTAAATACTAAATACTAAATACTAAATACTAAATACTAAATACTAAATACTAAATACTAAATACTAAATACTAAATACTAAATACTAAATACTAAATACTAAATACTAAATACTAAATACTAAATACTAAATACTAAATACTAAATACTAAATACTAAATACTAAATACTAAATACTAAATACTAAATACTAAATACTAAATACTAAATACTAAATACTAAATACTAAATACTAAATACTAAATACTAAATACTAAATACTAAATACTAAATACTAAATACTAAATACTAAATACTAAATACTAAATACTAAATACTAAATACTAAATACTAAATACTAAATACTAAATACTAAATACTAAATACTAAATACTAAATACTAAATACTAAATACTAAATACTAAATACTAAATACTAAATACTAAATACTAAATACTAAATACTAAATACTAAATACTAAATACTAATACTAAATACTAAATACTAAATACTAAATACTAAATACTAAATACTAAATACTAAATACTAAATACTAAATACTAAATACTAAATACTAAATACTAAATACTAAATACTAAATACTAAATACTAAATACTAAATACTAAATACTAAATACTAAATACTAAATACTAAATACTAAATACTAAATACTAAATACTAAATACTAAATACTAAATACTAAATACTAAATACTAAATACTAAATACTAAATACTAAATACTAAATACTAAATACTAAATACTAAATACTAAATACTAAATACTAAATACTAAATACTAAATACTAAATACTAAATACTAAATACTAAATACTAAATACTAAATACTAAATACTAAATACTAAATACTAAATACTAAATACTAAATACTAAATACTAAATACTAAATACTAAATACTAACTATTAACTACTCACTACGTTGATTGTTCTTTCATCCTATTATTTACATTCCTAACATTATGTTGCACTTTTATAACAACAACAATTTCACTTAATACTACAAATTCCTGCATACACTGCACTGTTTTGCGTACCTCAGTGCGTATACGTAACCCATTTGAACCAAACCACCGCGTTCGTTTGTCCCTCTTTGATCCAATGTTAGTCCCCACTGTATGCACGTATATATCTTTGTATGGTCTTGTGAATGTTTGGTGTGCATCACAGCTTCTTTGCAATTTAATCAAACGCATTTAAGTGGCTTATAATTCACCGCATCCGCTCTGCATTTTGCTTGTGCGTGTGTGTGTGTGTGTGCCTGTGGATATTTCTCATAATTTTGCCGCATAATTCAACTAGAATATTTGCGCATTTTTGCATACGCAAATACAGTTCTGCTTTTTCCCCTCTATTCTACACACACACATGGATTTTCTTCAGTTTTTGCGCGCAGCAAACGTCGAGCTTATGCACAGAACGTACCGAAATATCACTTGCCAAAGGCAATTTTGCTTTTTACTCTCTTCGTTTTTTGGTTACTACGTAAGCAGACGAGCATACTGTAAACAAGGCGCGCACACACATACACACACACACATACGCCCATCGAGGGTTAACATCAGAAGTCGTCCTTTTTCGTGTATGTTACGTGTACTTTTAATGCACTGCAAGTTGTAGTTGCCGTTGCGCCGGTGCCGCCGCTCAAAACTCAAACAGAAAACCAGTGTTACGCCAAATACGTGCGACTTTTACCAAATTTATCGCCAACGCACATGTGACTACGCGCACGCTTGCTCCAATACACACACACTCACACACACACACACTTACTCGCGCAGGACAACAGGCACCCGCCAAGCAGCGCTTTTGGCGCAGCAACTCGTGCATTCCGCTCACATTGACGTTGAGACAGTGCGTTCGCTGCGCGTTCGCCGTTGTTATTGTTGTGTTCTTACTTGCATGTGTGTGTGTGCATGCAGCGCTGTTTTTTTGGCATTTTTTCGTTTCAGCATTTCCTTTTGCTGACTTTTCTCCTGGCACCGCGGTCCATGTTTGAACGTCGCTTCCCGTTCTGCTCACTTTAGATGCCATTTTTGTTTACATTTCCACATTCGTGCTTTTTAGCTCCCTCACACACACACACACACACATACTCATATGTGCCCATACATTTCGTATCATGGTCGCCACTTCCTGAAATTCATTCCTGGCATTCATCCTTGTCGTGTCGCTGAGAGCGTCGTTGGTGTTTTGCTCGGAATTCTCGTCTTTTTTTTTTGCCATGCAATGCGACGTGTTGGTTTCGGTTTTGGATTTCCGTTCATTCATTTTGTTGGCCCTTTTATTTAGTTTGCCCTGTGGCTATTCTTATTAATATGCTTTATGGTTATGTTGTTGTCATTGGTTTTTGCTGCTCTGCTATGCTTTTTTATGATGTGTGTAAGTTTTAAAGGCGTTTACTTTAAATGCAGTGAAGAGATGTTTTGAAGAAAAGCCGTGGAGATAGACCTTCTTTAAGAAATTTTTCTATGAGATATTAGAATATATTAGAAATTACATTGAACTATAAAATCCGGGCATCCGAAAACACCAGACATGGATAAAAACCTACCCGATCTCTTTCCGTTTCGTCAGGACTACGATTGCGTACATAAATTTTTTCTATATTTTTTCTACTAATTTCGTTTTTTAAAATGAAATGACAGAATCGCTCACATAATCAAATTTTATTAATCACTTCAGACCATATTGACATAAAAATAATTTTAATTTGATATAATTTTAATTTGAAAAATCATCTACAAAAAAATTATCAAATCTTTATTTTTTCTTCCATACATATTACTACTGTGTTGTATTTAAATTTGTTTCCTTAAAAGATTGCAACATTCACACAATTAAAATTAAGCAACGTCATTCAATTGAAAACCTCGCCATTAGTTCACTTTGAACTCACTGAATGCCATTCAAGATACATCAAACAAAGCAATCTCACTGAAAGCAAATCAACACTGAAATGTCAACAAAGCGGCGATCCTTATCAATGCACATAATCTCCCCTTTATAAGCGAACATAAACAATTCAGTTGCAATCAGTTTCAAAGTAATTTTAATTAGCTCAGCAATGATGGCATTGGTTAACCTGACACGGTGTAGTACGCTTCGATTAAGTAATTAATCAGCTCTGCTTTGTGCCTACAATCAACTTATTACTTTGCCTTATCATTGATTATAAAAAATGCAATAAATAAAAAATATGTTTATGTAATTTGCAACACTTTGAAATAATCTACATGAAACCTCGTTCGGTGTTTGTGATTATTTTACCCCAGTTGGCATTTGTTATTGAAAATTGGTGATTGTAGACTTTTGAACCATGACGGAAAGATTTCTTGAATATACATATTTCACTTATAAAGTATTTATTAGGAGTTTGCTTCAAATTCTAATAAGTTCGTCATAGAAGAATGAAGTCTGTAGACGTCCATATCTCTTCAGTGACCTGTTCATTGAACTTGCCATGTCTATAAGATGGCAACATGAAAAGGCTTCGAAAACAGTTTTTTATTTAGAAAAAATTAAGTGTCTCGCAAAAAATCTGCCATATTTTCGAATAAAACTCCACGATGTCAATCGTTTCTAAATATTTTACATACAATAGTTTCTATGTTACATATAAAGTTTAGTACATTTATGACAAAACTTGTTTAGGTTGGAAAGTTTGAAGAAAGTTTATGTGGAAGTGTTTAGGTTTGAAAGTTTAAAGAAAGTCCAATAAATAAAATTAAAAACAATACAAAGATTTCACGTTATCTGGGCGATGTAACTTATTTTTTTAGAAAATATAACCTACGCTATTCTGAAGCAGTAATGCCTAGTCCGAAGTTCAATTGGCTCACAACAATATCAACGTTGTGCACTTTGCTTCACTAGTAACACACATAGGTAGGTAGGTGGGTGGGTGTGGTTGCTCCAGGCCAGGCGGCCCATTGTGATACCACATGAGATCGAACATCAGATCGCTCACTCGTTAAACCATTTGGAGCTATTAACGAAGCTTAGTAGACAGCGTATGGTCTTATCAGCTAGATTTTGTAGACTTCCGAAGAAGAAGTTGCCTCAGTAGGTCAGCCTTCTTTTGGATAAAGCAGGACAGTTACATAGTAAGTAAGGTATATTTTGTTCCTCCTCCTCGTCCAAACAGCTGCGACAGAAATCGTTCGAAAACAGCCCCATCCTTTTGCGTGGGGGCCGATGAGGCAGTGACCCGTAAGAACACCGATTATGGTTCTAATCTGGGCTCTGTTAAATGAGAGCAGTTCTTTAAAACGCCGAAGATTTAAAGTTAGCGCGCAAGGAGACTTCTGTTGCCTTAAACCCATCTTAAATACGTATCTTGTATAGAGCTCGCATGGGTACGAACACATGTTACATGTTAAAAGAGGGACACCGAGCGTGGTCAACTCTTGGCCTAACTGCTCAGTAGTACCCTGTCTCGCGAGCTCGTATGCTCTACAGTTCCCTGGAATATCCGTATGACCTGGAACCCAGCATAGGCATAGCAACACACATAACATTATCTGAAAATCTGACACAACATTTGACATCATCGATTCTGGCTTGACAGAGTTTTCTTCTGCTACAAAATGTTGCGTGCCTCATAAGTTCAAATTTTCGAAGAATGAAAAGATTGAAGAATTGTGGAAGTTTTTTTTCTTCCTTAAAATGAGCTAAAAAGTTGAATGAATGAAGTTATTTTCATCATTAATAAGGTTTTTGTAGTGTTGCTTGTCCTAGCGGAAACCTGAGTAGTTTTGATGAAATTCAAAGATCATAAAGTTGCATTGAAATATAACATTTTTATTAAATCCAGAATCATTAGAACCATTTAGAGCTTTTAAGAAAGTTGAATAGACTTTCAATGGTCCAAATGGATCAAATTATCGCAGAAGAAGTTATCCTACCAGTTGTGCAAACAGAGACGAGTTTTGAGGGTTCAAACCTCCCCAAACACAAAAATTGCTGTTACAAAATATGGTTTCGAATGATAGTCGACTCAAAAGTTGTACGCAAAATCCCTCCAAAACGATATCCTGCGTGCGCCACTGTACCCAAACAAGTCCTACTAGAGAGGACAGGACAAATGCATAAACAATGCAGTACAGTACTAAGATTGGCACTAACAATAGAGCTGATGAAAATTTATTATAGCAGTGCCACTAACGTACTACGAGTACGTGCACCCAGAACTTTTAATACGCTTCAGATTAATGTCTCAGATTTGATGTTTTCAAAAGGTCCCTTTAATACACATGAAAGATCATCATTGGCCTTCTTTTGGAGAGTTTTCTAGAGTTTCAGCTTCCTTGAATCATTTAACAACAATGAGAAAGTAGAGATAGAAGCAAGAATTAATACAGTGAATAAGTCATATTTCCAAGGAATTGAGGACTCCTAACACCTTGCATGATTCTCCATTCTTCTCCTATCCCTTTCCTTTTTCGTACCTTTTCCTTTAGCCAAAGTACAATGGTCCGAATCAGTGGCGTCCCCAGGATTTCGGGAAGGGGGGCGATAAGCAAAAACTCCAGTTTAACGCCATTTTTATACTTTCGTCTTTGCGTATTATTTTTAATGTATGTTGAATAAAATTGTGCATACATACATATATGTATACATATAGCATAAACTTCTTAAAACAAAAAATTTTAGTGACATGTATTTTAAAGTCATAAAATCCCAACTAAAAAATTCAACTTTGTTTTAAGTTATTACATATTGAAAAAACTTTCTAAAAGAATCACGAAAAACTCAAAAGACGTATTTTAAAAAGCATAACACACCAGCTATGTAAAAGAAATCCAACATTTACAAAATGTATGACGTTCTGAAATTTAATTATGATATAGGTGACCATGTTTCCATGTTTACACACAACTCACCAAAAAAATGTAAGTGCATTTTTTTCCAAATTTCAACAGATCATGCAGGGTTGGCATGAAGCCTGCGTTTGACTACTACTTTGGTAAATAGTCGATACTTTTGGGAACACTGAAAATACAACTATTCTGCGAGAACAAATGCAATGCTGATTTTTTTAATCATTTATTCTTAACACTTCTGCGGGCATCCGGTTCGGGCCAGACCATATTGAATTTTGGATGCATTTTAGTAATATTGTAATTCAGCTATCGAGCTCATATTTCATGATATCCTTAACTGATCCTTTCTAAGCACAAAACCCAAAACCATGGCTTGGTCAGACCATGGTGCATTTTCATACAAAATTGCCAGTTATTTTCAGTTTTTTTTTTTATTTTCGACGTAATTATTGTCAGAATTGTTTATAAATATATTTTTATTTTATATATATTTTCAACTAGGCTTTTCCATCTGACCCGATTTGAAGCATTTTTCCTGCCATCCCGTTAATAGTGACATAAATTAGCTGACGCAAAATGTACCTGGTCCAAGTGTTTTTCATTCGCCTTGGCTTTTATTTTCTTTGGGTTAATAAATTAGAATTTTTCTTGGAAAATAATATTGGAACATATTCAAAATTAATACTTATCCATTGTATTCATGGTTATGTCCGTGTTTTGGTGTCAATTCAATTACAATCCTGAAGTGAAGGAAGCATTTGTGGTCTTGTAGAGTCTGGTTTTTTATCAATTCGATTGGGTGTTTTCTGTGGCAGAGATGAAAGGAAGGGAATGCTATTTTGAGGATCAGGTGGACGTTGCCTTTGAACTTCGACGCTGGAGCTAAATCAGAGAAGAAAATTTCTCTAAAAAAATTGTCTAAGCAATAGCGGAAACTAATGCTTTAGAGCAACGAATTTAAGATAAATAAATAAATAAATAAATAAATAATTTGCTGCTAGAGGTAATAATAACGGTGCTGCCAGTTTCACGCTTTCATTTGGCCCTAAAAAAACCAAGCTTCTGATACTGATAGAAAAATGGTCGTTTAGATAGTTCAATGTGAAGATAGCGACACCGAAGGCGACAAGGAGAAAGACATCCGGCCAGTTCAGCATGAACAATAACATGTTGAGCATGTTTTGCATATTTTTCATTTCATTTCATATTTTTTTGGCAAAGCAGTTCAGAATTATTGACAGTGCAGGAATCCAGAAATAGATATATCAAAACGCGATTTGTATGTGTTGAATGTAAAATCTCAATGTGGTTTAGTCATGATACTGCATTATATTGTTGAAATAATTGCATTGGTCAAGCAGTTGAAGTAGATCCATAAGTAACGAATTTTACATTAATAAATTTTTTTTATTTTCTTGCTTTACTGTCGTTTTTTTGTTATTTCAAAATTAATTCATTGAAGTTGAAACTCGCTATTTACTTAATTATTCTAGTATATTTTCACCGTTTTACGTAAAAATAATGTAGGCAAGCTAAAAAAATTATTTCTTTATACTTTCTGATTTTTTTTATATCATTAACAACAATCCTTGACTATCCTCTTGCTCACATCATGGTCTGGCCAGATCATGGGAGGTTCAATTATTAGGTTTTAAGTGGGTGATTACAGAAGAGATAAAGCAAATAGTAAAATTTTTTCACAATTCCATATCTTTATATCAAATTGCATAAATGAATTCTTAGACCAAGGGGGGGATCCATCCCCCTAATCCCCCCCCCCCTGGGGACGCCACTGGTCCGAATGGTGCAACTTATTGATGCGAAACATCAACATTGCCAATTGCAGCCGAAACCATGCTAGATGTTTTTAAGCTCAAAGTGCTCCGCCATATCTTTGGGCCCATTTATGTGGATAAAGAGTAGAGAAGTAGGTACAATAAGATCTTTCCAAGAGTGCTACGGCTGGAGCATCAAAAACGATAATAAGTTCTCAATGAGAATTTAAGCTGAACTTGAATAAATTCTCAAAGAAAAAACAAAGTCCGTGTGGAAACCCAAGTTTCGATGGTTCGACAGAGAAAAAATGTACTCGAAACATTTTCTAAAGGTAGAAAACTGAAAGGATGAGTGGACGTTTGGCGAAAGATTGCCAAGAATGAAGAAAGAAGATTGATGAGGCTTATCCGTAAAAAACATCAACAAAATGTTAGCCATATAGCGATTTTTTTAAGGATAAATCACAGATGAGTCGCTGTAGCTCAGCTAGCTAGTGTGTTGGGTCGCGAGTCAAATAAGACGCTCGAACCCAGGTTCAAGACTCCGATGCTGCTAACACCGAAAAAAAAAGAAAAACTACAATTTTTCTTTTGGCGGTTATCCTCTCAGCTCCCAACTCGCCGTTCGGATTCGGCATAAAACTGTAGGTCCATTCCAACCTTTTAAAAATTCAGACGCACAACACGGATGGTTGCGGGTAGCTAGGCCTTAGTGTTGTAATTAGGCTGCCGTGCCAGTCAAGAAGAAGAAGATATTCACTTGTTTCTTGATGCTAGTAAGGAATATGATTCCAAGCCAGACAGCTTCTCTGAGCCAAAGGAAAGTCACTATTCGCTTCGATTTCTCTTGCAGCATTCAAATGAGATTCGTTCTATTCTTCGCCAAATCGAAGGACATCTTAAATTTTTATACAAAAAACCAACGTTCAAGGTATATTTCATTGTGTATACCCGTCCGTTAGATACTTTATTTCGTTTCGACTTATTCAAACTTAAAACTTACAGGACAACACGACGAAAAAATCTTTAAATATAAACTCTTAGTTTACACAATCATTGCGAAAATGCAAATACGTAATGTGATAAATTGTTAATTGCCAAATTTATAAAATTCCGAAAAACCACCGCAGCACGTCGACAATGCGCTGCAACATGCGCCTGAACAGGCCTCATGCCCTATCAATCACATTTGACGTTTCGGTGGAGAGGGTAGCCAGATCAATCACCTCGGCGGTGGTCTCTTCCGGGTCCGCGGTGCTGAAGTAGCTGGTGTCGAGTGCAATGTGTGGACCGCTGGCGGGCGTTGTGCTGGCGGTTGTCTGATCGCCGGGGCAGCCATCTTGAATGGTGTCAATGAGAAACGACTGCGACAGCTGGTTGTCCTCCAAAATTTCTTTCACTGTTCGAAGGGTTTCAGTTGTGGGTTTGCGTTCGCGTGTCAAAATCCACAATAGTTCTGAGAATGAAAAAAATTAAAAAAATTTAATTAATACATTTTAATTGTATATAATTGTTCGAGAGTTTATTTAATCGTTTTAAGCGTTCTTTCAGTCAAAGTTCTTTTGTCTATGACAAAAATTTTCTAAGCACGTTTTGATGCGCGCGTGCATCCAAAAAAGTGTCAATCGAAATTAAAATCGAAAGCTTGACGGCACGCACCACCTGTCGCATTTGTCGCCCAATGTGTGCTACACATTGGTATTGTTTTTGGTGTAGTGTGCGGCCGGGTGGCGTAGAATTAATTATGAATCGCATAAATTATGGCGAATAGAATAATTCGTTTGCGGTTGGCATAGCAATGCGCAGCATTCCATAATTAACGTCATTATTGCTATTTTTGTTGAGTTTTGTTGTTGTTGTTGTTGTTGTGGATATTATTAGAAGAGAACTATCAACTATCGATATTGACCAATTAATTTATGCGCTACAAAGCAGTTGCAACTCGTTTTTTATTTGCTGCTAAAATAAAATAAAATAAAATAAAATAAAATAAAATAAAATAAAATAAAATAAAATAAAATAAAATAAAATAAAATAAAATAAAATAAAATAAAATAAAATAAAATAAAATAAAATAAAATAAAATACAATAAAATACAATAAAATAAAATAAAATAAAATAAAATAAAATAAAATAAAATAAAATAAAATAAAATAAAAAAAAATAAAATAAAATGAAAAAAATTAAAATTAAATAAAATAAAATAAAATAAAATAAAATAAAATAAAATAATAAAATAAAATAAAAAATAAAATAAAGTGAAATCAAATAAAATAAAATAAAATAAATCAAACAAAATTTAATTAAATAAACTAAAATTAAAAAATATAGTTAAAAAAAGTAAAATAATCTGGAGAAAAGTTTTCTAGATGAAACTAAAAAAAATAAATAAAAAAATAACTAATTATGCATGTTTGCCAATAGGGTCAAGTTTCGTGTTTTAGATAGTTGTATAATTTGTTTGAGCTTAGAACACTTCAATAAAGTATGAATGCTTTTATAGTAATGAAATACCAATTCAAAATTAATTAAGAGTTACTGTCAGTCAGATATGAAAATGTGTTAAATAATTCTTCTTTCCCGTCTTTTCAGTGATAGAAACTACATCACACACCCTGTTTCTCTCTCAACCTCTACTAAAACTATTTACAATGCCACAACACTATTTCTACGAAGCGTGAATGCCCCTATTTTACTATATTGAAAAACACACTTCCAATGCTCCCATTAAACGTTGCTCACTTTGACTTGCATTTTTCCACTTCCCGCTGCAAAGCAATGCGGAAGCGAACAGCAGACATTGTGCTGTCACTCAATTATGTCAAGCAATCAGCTTCCGCTGCATTGCAACAACACTTACTTGTGTGCGCGTAGGTAGACAGGTTGGTGCAGCTGTAGACGACCGAATATGTCTTGTAGTCGGTGCCCAGCACCACATAGTTTGGCGATTTGAAATTCTCGGTGTATCCGCTCACTGTCGGTGGGGAAATGAGAGAAAAAAATTATATTAAACTTTTGCATTTGCATTGCATGACAGCGAAACACTCACAACTTCTGTTGAACATGACGGCCAACTTGCAGGGCGCCAGCACTTTGGCAATGCCGCGTGTGGTGCTGTTGTTGCCGGTTCTTTAAAAGCAAAAAAAAACACAAACATTATTTTGGTCAAAATTAAATTACTAAATATTAATTTTGAGGTTTCGATGCAAATTGCACTTACAATCGATTAATCGACGAGTTGAGCACAGCGATGGTGTTGTTGCCGGTATTCGAGTAGTTTGCCTGCATGCACTTCTTGCCGATCTCGAAGACGAACGGATACTTGGAGTACTCATACCATACGCCCATGTACTGTCAACAAATACGCAACAACAACAACAACAAAAATACAATAATCAGTCGCTGTCACAACACTGACACACACGGCAACTAAATACAAACAATCACACATACTTGTAAATTTATACAATTGCACCTGTGTGTGTGTGTGTTCGATTGCAATGACCGCTGCTCGCTCTTTGGCAACTTACCGCATCCACATTGAATTCGTTCGGCACTTTGACCTCGGGACATTGTCGTGGGAATGGCAATTGTGCCGTTGTCAGGCGGCAAATTGACAGCTGCAACAACAACAGCAGCACCGACACTACAGCAACACTGCAAAGTTGCCAAATTAGAGTTAGAAATCGCCCGAAAATGAAATTGGCAGCGCTTTTAAATTTTTTAAAAGCCCGCAACGCTCGAAATGTTGCTCCACTTATTTATATTGTTGACAAGCGACAAGCTGTCAATGAACTTTGCTTACCTCGGTTGGCCAAACATTTTTCAATTCCGCAAGTCGTTCGAACTCAAGTCGATGTGTTAGTGTGTGTGTCTGTGTGTGTATGCTTTAGTTGGTTGCAATCACTTAATTTAATTAAATATTTACAACTGCACTTTGATGTAAACGAGCAGCTTGTAATTTTTTATTGTTGTTATTTTGTTGTTGTTGTTCTTATCAATAATTTGAACGCATTGATTTTTGCTTCCGTTGATGCTTTTTATTTTTTTTATTTTTTAATTACTTATTATGTAATGTACGATTTGTTGTTGTTTCGATTTCACGCTATTTTTTGTATGTTCGTTGTGAACACGTTCGTGTTATGCTGGCCGGCGTTCAACTGAAAGCCAGCCACATGGTCGACTCATGTTTTATAGAATCGCCCGCCAAAGGCAACGGAAGCGCCGCTCGTTAGACACAATTCCATATTTATTTTAATTCATTCAACTATGTATAAATTGTCAGCTCGGCTTGTTGTTTGTATATATATAGTTTTTCTTTTTGTTTCTATTTATTTATTATAGTTTTTTTTTGCTATGTGGAAAGTGAGTTCGTTGATTTGTTGAACAGTTGTGAGAGTCAATTCAGTTGATAGTTTGTCGATTCCATTCAAGAGATTCATTTCATTCATTCATTTCATTCATACATTCCAAAAGAACATTTCCCATCGGAACTTAGGAAATCTACTAACTAGAAAAAAAGGCTTCTCTCATTCGAATTCTGGGAATCTACTAAGTTCTACATACTAAGTTCTACTAAATCTACCCAAAAATTTGGGCCCCATTGATCATTCTTAGTCATTTTACATTTTATTCGAATCTTTCTGAATTGCATTACATCACAAAGACAGTCGGAACTAAACTAAACCCAGCTACAAATAAAGATAAGCCAATTGAAGGCTTTTCTTGGTCAATTTCAGCAGAGTTTTATCATGTTTTTCTCATCGTGTATGTTAGGCCGAGGTTTGTACGCACGTTTCTCTAGTTGCAGGTCAACATACTAACCACTCAGCTTAACGCCTTCACGAACAATGCAACATTTCCTATAATTTGACATTTCTGTTGTCTCAGCCACATTTTCAGAAATACCATTGAGACCGTATTCCAAAAATTATATTCAAACTTTCCCGAGAATTTTTAATTAATTCAAGAAAAATTATGAAACCAATTAGTCTAACTTCTCAAATTTATTCAATTATTTTAGAATTATAGGGATTTAGGTGTCGTTAATTTAACGATAACACCATCACAACTCGTTAAGTGCCCCCCAACTAATTAATCATATTTGCAATCAAAGTATGTGGTATTCACCATCGGTTCCAACGGCAAATTGTTTCTTTTAATGATCCTGCATCGACGATATTCGGGCTGAGCGACGTCTCACGCGTAAGTATCCAAAGACGTTCTGGGAATTAAAAATAGATGAACAGGTTAAAACGATCGAAGGTGAAGTGGATAGAAGTTTTTGATAGTAAATAGGCATTTAACATTTAACATTTAACCGTAGATCTGTCGATCTGCCCCCATTGAGTTTTGATTGAGGATCAGATTGAGGATCTAGCTAGTAGCTTCACTCAAGTCAAATTATGAAATATTTTTATAAAATGGTAATCAGATCATTGCTTGACTAACTTTTATATAAAGTAAATAAATGCCTTTACATGATTGTTTTATCTCCTAAACACCGATGCTAACAAATCATGTATGACTGATTGTGTCAGTCAGCTGCGATTGCTCACTGAGCGGCTGCTTGCACCTTGCGGGTTATCAAAGGTGATTCCGGTGGATGACTTCTCGTTCAAGCAATTATAAAATTATACCTATCCCCAAAATTATACCTGTCCCTATTTTTCAAACGGTATGTATGGTTCGTGCTGTGTGGGACTGTCTGTTCTCTCCGACCGGCTACACCTTCCTAACATCCGAATTCTTTGGTCATGCAATCTGTCTACTCTCCAATAGTCCATACTATTCGAGCCACGATCGAAAACCGAAGATCCTTCGGATTGACAATCCTTTCCACTTGGAATTATCCTCTACACCTTACATCATTGGGTCTCTGGTTTTCGTCCTACTTACTCAAACACTGGGCTATCATAAACATCTGTGATCTGACACAGTTTAGTGAGAGAAACAGGTTTCCCTAAACTCTCTGAGAAGATTTAGAGTTGAAGAATCACTCTTCTACGTGCTGGTTGTCATAAGAAGTGCATCAACTGTAGCTAAAGTATCCTTTGAGCTACCGTTGTAACCTTAGAGTACATATCGCACACGCACAACAAAAGTGACACAACTCAAAATTTTTCATTTTCGGGTTTATGTGTTAATACTGTGCACAATGCATCAACCTACCAATCAGCAAAAGCTCAGTATATTTTGTTGTTGTTAACTGTTGCACAAATACAGTTAGGTCTCTCTTCATGTCAGAAGTTTGATGCTATTTGATCGCTGCAGCTCCATGCAAAAGAGTCCTAACTCAAATTGTGTCACTTTTGATGAAATAAATTGTTGTTAAAATTAATTTTAAGCAAAGTTCTGACAATGTTTGTATATATGTTTAATTATTAAAATTAATTATGAATTTTAAAAATTTTTCTTTCACCTTTTTAACTGTCATTTATAATTATTAAATTCAGAAAAAGTGGCATAACTTAAAATAATTCCGTAATAATTGAATTAAAATATAATCAAAACAGTCGCAACTCAAAATTTTGGATGTTCTAGTGTGAAATAAAAAAAAAATTCTTGCAACTTATCATAAAGCATAATCTGTAAGGATTTTCTACTGAACGTTCTATACGTTATTTAAAAAAAATGTTTATTTAGCTCAAAAACAGTTTTTTGCGTTTTCTGAAAAATCAAAAGTTTTGAGTTGTGTCACTTTTGTTGTGCGTGTGCGATATGTCACATTGCGTATGACTATTTAATATAATAATAAAACTAAAAATTAAAATTTAAAGTAATATTTTCGTATCGAAATCAATTCTGGCCCAACAGAATCTTACGTAAACAGCATAAAACTGCTGAATTACATTGAAATTTGTCCTTATTATTCAGTTCAATGTTTAATTGTTTTAACCTTTGTAATCAAATCCATAATTTATGCGTCAAATCTGAGAATTTCAAAGTTTCTCGGTAGAGGAAATGCTTCATAACCTGATACGTGTAAAGTCCGTTGTGTTGATCTACAAATAGTTTATATATCAAAAACCAATCCCACTGAACTATAAAAAGAAGTAAGTCAGAGCAACTTGTAACATTAACTGACCTTTCTGTAAAACATGGTTATTTCAGCTATAAATAACTCGCCAGCGCACTGTCGCACTGTCGCAAAGCGCCACATGCACATGGAAACCTGTGCATGGTTCGTGTTAATGACAACAAAGTGCACCGCAGCTGTTAAGTTGTCGTCGCTTTCGCTGAATGACGCAACAGTTCATTATCATCATCATCATCATTATCAACAACAACACATAGAAATATGAGTATCTATGCTGTGTGCTTTCAATTTTGCACTCTTCTCGCCGCAACACCCTGTCTCGGTGCACATGTATCGGTTGTGGAAAGACAAAAACAACTATAAACCGCAAATTATACACAATTTCATGGCAAATCGAATCACGCCAACTGCATCAACACAAAACGCTGCACTCATAATTGTTCACTTTATGATGAAAAAAATCTAAAAAGCAAACGATTGTGGCAAGTGACAGCAGCTCTGTCACATAAATGCAGTAAAGCGAACCCTCGTGAAAAAAATAAGTATGCTCTTTCATAGAGATTTGGCTTCCAAATCTAACGAACTAAAATGTTTGCCTACAAAATGGCCACAAAAGATTTGGCTGGCTTGAGATCAAAGTTCGAAGTTGGTACTAAAATATCTTAATCAATTTTCAAGCGATTTACATGGGTTATGGGTATCAAATGAAAGGCCTCTTCCATACCTTTCTATTGGTATGCAACATTGGATCTGAAATATGTACAAATATGAAGTTTTAAGCAAACAACATTTTTTTATTTAAAATTAAAAAAATATATATATGTTTAGTTAAAATATTATATTTAATTCATTTTTCAAAATTTTATTCAAGATTTGTAAAATTTCTTAAAATTCTAAATAAGAATTAAGGATTAAAAATGTTATTCTTGAAAAATTCTATTATTAAGTTATAATAAATTTGTTACCATATTGTAACCTGTGGAATTCCCTTTACAATGAAATATAAAACATTTGAAAATTTCTGTATTTAGGCTTTTATATTTTAATTTAAATTGAGTTAAAAGCATTTTTTGCAACATTCAAATGGCGCTTTTAAAGATTATTGCTTTGGTGCGATCTTTTACAATCATAGGACTTTAATACAAAAATGCTAAAGGCACTTTACTGATCCCGATGCCTTAGTTACTCCCATTAGGGTTGTTTTTTGAAGACCCACAAAAAGTATTTGAATACAGAAAAACTGCAGTCTACTACCACTCCACATGTAATGGAAAAATATAACCAACACACAAATACAATTGAAGGCTGTCGGACCTGAGACAATTGGTTCCCAAAATTCATTGGTCTTTCAACAGGTTTTTTGTCACTTTGACAACCAGTTGTCCAAGTGACTGTCAGCTGATGCAGAAGTCAGTCAGTTCGCGTCTAATCGTTTACGTTTTGTGTGCGCGTTCATACGCGAGAAGAGCACATAAAAATGAGAAAAACGAAACAGAGGTGAGAGAAGCAAAAAAAATACTGTTAAGGCTGAGCTTGCGATTGTTCGGCTATAATAACAAAGTAAAAATGTTTGCATTTTTCGAACTTTCTGTTTCTATGACACAAAGTTTGCTCGATTTGCACATTTTGTTTTGAATGATTTCAGTTGGAATTTTGCGTGGTTGCGTAAAGCAACGAATTGCAGCGGCAACTTTAACCCTTATTTTCATACCCGGGTACCCGGGTGCCCACTGCGATGTATTTTCGTGAAAAAAACTGACAAATAATGAAAATTTTTTTTTTACCTTCCGGATCCTCGTTATTTAGGTGAAAAGCGAACAAATCATATCAAAATTTTATAAACACTTCTTAATTAACAAAATATTGAAAACTTAAAAATTTCATGAAATGGGTACCCGGGTACCCCGGGTGCCAAACGACGTTAGTAAGTTTGGGTATGAGAATAAGGGTTAAGGTATGTAATAATATATTTACTTATTTATTTATGAAATTATTCTTCAATTTATTTATTTATTTATTTATTGCAGGCGAAGTCCACCAAACAGTTCCGGCAGAAGTGTGTCAACAAGTCGAACTTCATCTTGGTTCATCTTTAAATGCACCAAATTTTTTTTGTATTCGCAATGATGTTTTGTTATTATTTTTAAATATTTTTAAAATAAAATAATTATTTAAAAAATGCATTGTTTTATTTTCCACATAAAATTCAACTGGTTCAACTAACCCAGAATAAACTAGTTTGCAAACTAGTCGCTTTGCAACTGCTTTGAAAACTGTTTTGCTTCGGACTAACCTTGGACTAGTTACAAATGGATGCAGACGGAGACAATTGACCCTCGCCTAGGACACCGCCATGTTAAAAGGGTGAGTTTGCTCCAAGAAAACGAGTTGGTTCTGAGGGCATATGTGACTGTCAAGCGACCAGTTGAAAAACTACAATTGGACCAGTCCAATTTCCTACAGGGAATAAAAGTAGTAGTAGTAAAGCTAGAAATCTAGATCTATTAAAATGTCTTTTTATTTTTTAGTATGGCAGGAACTTTGTAAAACCCTCATTGCCTGAAAGTGATGGCGTAGGTGAACACGAAATAACTTTAGATCAAAAGTCGCGTTAGAAAAAAATACAAAAATATATTCATAAAAAACAAACGTATACATTTATATATTTTATTTTAAAGAGAATTCCACACGTTACAATATGGTAACAAAAAATTGTATACCTTAGTAATGGATTTATTCGAGAAAGAAATCCGTTTTTGAAAAATTTGCAGATTTCATCGATAGCATTTGGCACCAAACAGTCTTGAATAAAAATCATGGAATGACCAAAATCCAATCTCGCCCAGCGGAAAATCGCGTTCACTCCGACTGCAGAGCATTTCGCATGTAATTTGACTCACTGCGAAAGTTGGGCGCCAGTGGAGAAGGGATTAACAATGCTTTCGTGGGCGTAGTGCGGAGAGCCCCTGTAACCATGATGGCCACCATTCTCTTGACTTTATCAAGACGTTTCAGGTTGACCGCCTTACTAATGGCAGACGACCAGAAAATAGCACCAAATAGGAGGTTGGGCTCAACTACTGCCGAATGAAGCCAGAACATGATTCGGGGTTAAAGTCCCATCTAGAGTCTAGGACTCGTTTACAGCAGTAGAGAGCACATGAGGCTTTCGGTGTCCTTTAAGCAATGTTGGTCTTCCAGTTTAGTGTGGAGTCGACATTTAGTACCTAAAATTATTGCTGAGACTAAAGTCTAACGTTGTTCAGTTCAATCTGGGATAGGAAGTCAGGAAGATGAATCAAGTACAAAAAAAAGAAATATGGAGGTGAAAAAGAGCGTAAGAGAGTAAGTCCCGCACTAAGACCGTAAGTGTCAACAATTATCATTCTTTCTAGGCACTTAACATTTCTAGAAAAAATACGCACAATATCAATAAAACACAAGGGGCAATATTTTTAATGCTTGTTTCTTGTTTGTATTTGTTAAATTTCGATAACGCTATGAAAAATTGTCAGGTGTTACTGAACGAACTTATCATAAATGCATTTATCATGCTTGGTCTTCACTAGGTCTTTCAACGGCAACTTGTTTTGTCTAAGGATGTTCTCGGCTGCCTCGATGACCTCCTTGCTGGGCGACGTCCCACGCGTCAGTATCCAAAGATTTTCTGGGAATTAAAAATAGATGAACACTTTAAAACGATCACAGGAGAAGTAGAATTGTTGATAGTAAAAAGGCTTTTGGCAGATAAATACATTCAATTGAAGATCTGCTGATCTGTCTTCACTGAGTTTTGACTGATGATCAGATTGATGATCTAATCTGAGTAGCTTCATTTAAGTCAAATTATGAAATATTTTTATAAAATGGTAATCAGATCATTGCTTGAGTGACTTTTATATAAAGTAAATAAATGCCATTACATGATAGCTTCATCTCATAACCCTGTCGGAACGGAGGTAAAGTTTGAAATCCAAAATACGCTCAGTAGAAATATTCTCACGCTATGAATGTTGGGGTCAGAAAATTATATTGGATGCTTTCAAATTCTGAAATCATCCTTTTATGCGGGAACACCGAAATCGAAAAAATATTTTACGTGGGTCGTAAGATTTAAATAATTGTTCCGAGGGGCATTAAAATCATGCTGGGACGTATTATCCCAGTAGTCCCGAAAGGGTTAGCACCGACGCTAACAAACCATGTATGACTGATTGTGCGCCTCCAATGTTCGGAGCCTCATAACGCTGCGATTGTACACTGAGCGGCTGCTTGCAACTTGCGGGTTATCAAAGGTGATTTCGGTGGATGACTTCTCGTTCAAGGAATTATAAAATTATACCTATCCCTATTTTTCATACCGTTTGTATGGTTCTTGCGACTGTGGCACTGTCGGTTCTCTTGAACCGGCTTCACCTTCTTAACATCCGAATTCTTTGGTCATGCAATAGTCCATACTCGAGTAGTCCGTACTATTCGAGGGTTCTTTTATCCTTTCGAATTGTTCACCATCCTTTCGGTAAGGTTTCGCAAACAGTTCGCGGTTTTGTGTCATTTAGGCAGTAGAACTTTTCCGTGCAGTAAATCAGTGCAGCCATCATCGTAACCCAATCTAAAAAAAGTCACAGCTGTCCCCATAAAAACTACTATTCAACTCTCCAATCATCAGACCTTTCTGATCATCGATAAACTAGAAATAAAATTTCATCTGAACTTTTGAGCCGTATTGACATCGTCTCGAATCGTCCTATTGATTAAACTTTCAAATCATCAATTCGACGAAATTACGGTTTCGATTGATCTTTTGAGTGATATCTGCTCTCGGACGACACGAACCAGTATATCTTTCAATCATTTAAACAGTCCAGCCACCGGAAACATTGACGCGGTTTGAACTCTTGCCACTTCAGATCCCTTAGACTTTCTAGTCTGCGAAATCACCCGAAATGATCATTTGCACTCTCGAGCCATTTCGAACTGCCTGTTGCTTCGAAATAACCAGTTTATTGAATCGTGCAACTGGTCGGATACTTTAAACGTTTGAACTTTCGAACCGTTTGGACTTGAACAACGTTTAAAAGAATTATGGACTTGTCCGAACTTGCTGACCAGTTCGAGTTTTAAATATGATAGCCGGATTTCTCGCACTGTTGCAAAGCACATAAAAACCCATGCATCGTTCGTGTTAATGACATCAAAGTGCACCGGAAAATGCAAATCTAATAACCGAGTTTAAAACTTAACTTAACTTAAAACACAGAAAACAAACTATAAAAAATGTTAAAATAATATAAATTGTGGTAATGTATATAAGAACAATAACAACAATAACAACTCACGTGTAATAAAACCCCATCCAGAGCACGAATAGACTACTGCATAGTTGTCATAGTCTGTACCGAGCACCCATAAGTCGCGCTTAACCCAACCTACCGGAAATATCGATGAAAATGAAGAATAAGAAAATTACTTCAAGGATTTAAATAACAAGTAATAATATTTACACAGATTTAAGTTCTTATGTTAAAAAAATTAAAATATTTAATGTTAAGATCCAATAAGACTTTGCTCGCTTATGGATAAAAGTTCATTGGTATCTATGAAAATTTCCAACTAATACGAAAAACCCAACTTTCAGTTGCATGTGGGTACAGCTGAATCTGGATCAGCCGAGACCTACGCATTTCAGAAGCATTTCAGATAACACAGGGCAACAAATTTCGAGAAGTATGAAAAGTGATGAAAATGAGTATGGTAAATTTTTCCTTATACTTCGACAAGAATGGGAATCACGCCAAATAATTTGGCTGTGTTGTATTATTTTATGTTTCCGCTTTCGTTTAACACCTAACTTGACACTTGATTTACGAAAAATGTGCATGTTTTTTAACATCAAAGAAAACGCCTTGAAATACTATATTTTCTGACTTTGAGGTCCAATTACCGCGGAATTGTAACACGTATAAAAATAAATTATATTGGAAAAGAAGCCGTGAGGTGTTATAAATGCCACAAAGTGAAAATCATGTCAAGCCGTTTATTGGTTTAGAAATGAAAATCCCAAACGTGCACAAATTCAGGGAAAATCCTGAAAAGTGACACGCTCATTTTTTGCGAAAACGGAAACTAAGTTTTAAAAACGGTTTGCGGATTCGAAATCAGCGCTCCCTAATTACCCTAGAACTGATGTCAAACCCAGAAAAGCCATTTTGCTGTTGATCAGTGTAATTGATTCTACTGTGTAATGTTCGAAATTAACAAATTTGTATACTAAATTTGTAAATTAAAACATTCTTATTTCCATTGGACATTCTACATACATTTCTAGAAACTGTATCCGATCAAATGGCAACTTTGTCTTAACTCGGACGAATCTTGTTCATTTTGTTGTTCTAGCACTATTCATATTGAATTTTGCTACGATATCTGAAATATTTGAATAGCTTTTGTGCCACAGCAGAATTGAGTGACAGAAGGACAAATCGATAAACGAATATGGTTAATTTGATTCAGTTGGCTATGCGAATCAGGAGTTATAGGCGATGGATTATAGATGGGTACTTAACGGCGGAGGGTACCGGGATTGGCGTTTATGGGCCGAGGATAATTACTCGGTATGGACGGATAAACACACAACTATATATCTGATGGAAATATATGCAATTGAAAGGTGTGTTTACGTCCATTTAGCGAGAGACTACAGGAACCTGAGAAAAGTAATCATGTCTCATGGCCAAGCGGCAATTAAGGCATTACGATCATTTGACTAGATTGTTATACACACATATACATACATTTCCCTGCTCCGAACCCGAATCCACACGAAGGACATTAACGACTAAATACAACATGTGTGCAATATTTGTAATTATTGTGTTGAATAGTTTACATTACATTCTGGATATTCATACATTCTGACTTACCGCGTTCAAATGAAACACTCAATTTTCCCGGTGCGACAAGTGTAGCTTCGCCCCTAGAGATCTTCTTATGAGAATTACTATTAAGACAAGAATTGTGCGATGTACAGAAGGCGTCAAGTCGTTAGCTGCTACTGAAAACTTGGACTACTTTAATTGAAATTACTCACACATGATTGGATTCAGAAATGAAGATCGACATTTTGCCGCCAGGCAGCAGGCCGATGTCGGAATAGGTGCATATTCTTCGGTATTCAAACAATGAGTCGTACCTGGCATACTCGTACCAACGGTCTGCAAACTGAAAAGCGAATGTGCGAAATTACCCGAAATTAGAAATTTTGCTTAACGCAGCACACGTACTTTTTCGATATTGAAATCTTGCTTGGTTTTCACTTTCGGACACCAGCCAAATCCAAATCCTTTATTCTTCGCGAGCGCCAACTGCACCGTGCACACCAGGCAGACCAAAAATCTAAAGGACATGAAAATAAACACAACTCGAATTAGCCACTGAAGCGCTGAACGGTGCGTCTTGTCGTCGACACGTACACTTTGCTCAAATGCATTGCTGGAGACTGCAAATTGCAACTGAAAACTAAGAAGAACTTTGAATTTGCGCCAATTTGAGCCGTTCGACTAGTATTTATATCCGATGACAGTTTCTTGTTGTTGTTGTTGTTGTTGGCCTCATACTAGCAGAGTGCAACGCTAAACCCCATTTGTTGTTTGCAGTTTCACATAAAGCCGCATAGTTTATTCTTTTCAAATTGAAAACAATTAAAATAAGAACAGGAACCAAAGTCAGACACATTCAATTAAGAAGCGGGAATGCAAACCGATAACCAGTCATGAACTTGCAATTTTACGAGACTCGTGGCCAACAAATCTCTTTGATTCACTGCTGTCGATGTGTACAAAAATTTTAATTGAAAATAGTAAACAAAATTGACTTTGTGCAAGTGGGAAGTGGGAAGTTGTAGGTGCGATAAGGTGCTGTAACCCATTTCACAATCAGCACAACTCATACATTTCGAATGCAGACAACTAGAGGCGTTTAGCAGTAAGGAAATCGGTCAGGTGACTTTAGCTGAAATTTAAGCTGCATAGAGTGCAATTGTTTTTGTGATAACTCAAAACATACCCAAATTTCTTCAATAAAACGAAAACGATTCAACGATATTCATTCAAATCATTTCCATTGTAAGCAACATGTACCAAAGATTCCTCGAATCTTTAAAGCACTTTTTATAGGTTGATTTGGGGTTCGTCCTTGTGCGAATTCTCCCTTATGGCTTTCTTCCTTATTGCCTCATTTGTCTCAAAACCCTTTCTGCGAAATGCTTACTTGAGTCGCAAGAATATAAAAATGTCAGAAGCAGTCAAATTGTCTGATTAGTCGGCTTTCGCAAAGTTAGGAACTTTGTTTTCGATGAAGTAGTCGCGAATAAGATGGGATAAGAGATATGTGAGTCGGTGCGTTGATGAGATGAAGAAGCCACGAGTTGTCTCTCCACATTTCTGTCCTCTTTTGAGTAACATTTTCCAGTCTAGCCTGACGAAAAAGATGCAAAATGGACACAAAACGGAAATCAAGGAAACTCGTTTTGATTCATTCAACCGAATCAAATTGTTATTGGATTGAATCTGTCGGGGCTTTTTGGGTTTTGGCTCATCTGAGATGTGCCATTTCGATGATTGTTGATTAGTTTCGCTTTCGTATTCATTGAGCCATGACTCGTCAATTCAACCGCGTTTCAACTCATCTCGAGTCCAAAACAACGTGCAAAATGATCTGAACGAGACATCAATATCGACTGATATCTTCCTTATGCCCGCAGAATAATCTGCGTGGATAATTTTCTTAACTTTTTCGACGTTTTTATACGTCAAACTGGTGAATGACGACCGAAAAGAAAAAGATTTCTACCATATTACGGGCCCCTTTAAACTTCTTGCACCACTTGTACGCTTGTAAAGTGTCCGCAGGCTAAAATTAACTTTTTTAATGCTGCAGTTGTGTTCAAAATGTCACTGTTGAGTTTCTTTAAGGATCAGATTTCAATTTAATTCAAGAAAGTCAAGCAACTTGTGAACACATTTGTGGTCAACGATCGTTAAAAGTCTTTAGTTCATTAACTACATGGGTACTTTGTAACTATAAGACCTCGAAACAACAACAACACTATTGCCTTGGAATTCTTTAATATTGGCTTTTAAATTTTTTTAAATGCCATTGAATTCAAATGTAGAATAGAATACAATTTAATGGGGTTGGTTGCACTGAAACCAGAAGTGATCTATTGTGACCCCTGCAAGTTCTTCGAAAAGACCCCTTAGATCCACTGAACCTAATGAAGCTTAGTAACGCACGGGGGTTTAGGTGCTTGATGTTCTCTTTTGCAAGCCAGAATTGGCCCAGGTAACGCATCCTGCTGCAACATTCCTCATCTCAGTGCAGTATGAAGTTTTCGTTCAAAAGCGATCACCTTAACTCTTTGGCACCCCAAGAATCTATCTAGATTTCTCCGGAGGTTGGATAGATTCAGAACACATTAACATGTTCCCTGTCCTAATAGAAGGGACGTGTGTAATGTCTGAGTGCTGCGCTTCCTAGACTGTTCCAACAAGAGAAAAGATAAATTATGTGTTCAGGAGTCTCCTCTTTCGAAGAGTCTACAGACATTAATCTGTTCTAGCCCAATTGTAGGCATATGTTTTCTCACTCTTCAGTGCCCAGTTTTGAGAGCGGTGATTTGTCTAAGCTGGTTCTTGCTCAGTCTGGAACATTCTTCACTCCATTTGTGGAAATTACCTTTGATAAAGTTTTGCCTCGATTGTCTAAGACCAAAGGCATTGGACCAGTGTTCTGAATTCCTTGTTCTTTCTTCGAGTCTTAGTGACTCTGCTATGGCATTATTGACCAGCCCAGTGAAGGGTTCCGGTAGCAAGGGGGCCGTGGCTGCCTCAGTTCTAACAACGAAGAGGCGAACTTCTTAATTTCTGTTAATTCCTCTGTGTTCTGGAACCAGAGCATTTTAACCTGATTGTGTATATCTACTCAGTTTATTTAATGGTTCTATGCATTGCAGCACTAACACTGAGGTTATCTCATATGAGTTAAGTGCTATGATGGCTGCTTGAGTATCGAAACAGGTAACGATGTCCTGCACCCTGTGCGCTCGTTGGAGGTCGAGCCTGACCTGTAATCAAGGTCATTTTTTTCTAAGCAAATTGCAGTGCAAATGGCTTCATTGATTCTTATGACTCAAAGACATATCAGTATTGCCAGATATCTGAAATGACTTTCTCCTAAATCTTAAAAAAATACTGAAATTTCCTGCCAAAAGTTAAACAAATTTCCTAAATTTTTTTTATAATTTGGGTAATTTTAAAGGAATAAAAAATAAAAATATATGCACATATTTTTTTATTGTAGCCTTTTTTATTCATCTTCCGCTTAACAACAAAAACTTAGCAAAAAGAAAAATAAATAAAAGTGCTGGTGGATTTCTGTCACAATGAAATGAGTCAGAACGAGATTACATTTTGTAAGCTTAGCCATTTTTAAACAAAAGGGTGCTTTGACTGTTAAAATCCGAAAAATTCCCTAACATAAAATATAAATTCCTTAAACTTTCTCCTAAACAATTCTTTTTCCTAAAAATTATCCTAAAAGGCCTAGAATCTCCTAAATCTAGCTGGAATTCTCCTAGTCTGGCAACACTGAGACATATACCAACGTACGAGTATGTTAACCAAACCTTATGGTAGAAATACCACAAGCCAAAAGAACCAATGAAGTCATTTGTATAACTTTTCGAAATTATGATACAATATCAACAGATTTTCAAATTCTTTTAATGTCGATTACATTAAAAACATCAAAATCACTTCATTGATAAATATTGAAGAAAAAAACCGCTGCTTAGTGCATCTTTCGTTGATTTGAAATTTAAAATTTAATCCATTAATTGAAATTTCTGTTCAAAAATCAATAAAGGATTTGATTTTCCATGAATAGGTTTCCATTCAAAACATAATAGCAAACAAAATAAAGCAAAAGTACAAAAACCAATCAAGCAAATTGTTGGTAAATAAATCAATAAAAACTGTTTATTCTTTATGATTTTTATGGTTAAATATTTGCTGTGTGATTTTGAGCTTATTTGCGCATTGTGTTTGTTTTTAATGTGTGAATAGTTGAGCGCCGCTGATTTAATATTTCACTCGTATTTACAGATATTGTCAGCTAAAAAAATGTATTTAATAGATACGAGTATCTATGAAATTGCGTTGACAACTCAAAGCCCACACACACACAGACACACACACAAACACACCTTTTCATATTTACCTACTCGCACTGCAAGTCATGAGGCGTCAAGTTGGTTGCGTTCGTATCGCTTTGAACAGCAAACAAGTTCAGCGAAATCGCATCAACATTTCTCCCATTAACCCAATTTCGTCTACGAATCAAAATAAATTATGCAAACAGATTTGAAGAAGACACACAATGCACAGGAGACACACACACACACGCGCGCACAGCCGCAAACACAGCCAAATTTGTTTGTGTGTGTGGGTGTAAGGCGGAAGGACCGCGGCACAAGGAACGAGTAATTGGCAGTCGGTTAGGCGCTGTTTTGAGGCCTACACCAACGAACCGACAGTCAGCCAACGGCGGCGGGCAGGTGCTGGCAGCGTTAAAAAATCAAAATGAAAACAGCTGCCTGCGCGGCGGCGACGAGCGGGTCGAGTGTAGGAAAAAGTGGCAATCGATTCAAACGGGCGCCGAGCTGCGAGTCTTCACTTGCCATTTCATGCCCAATTTAACCATTTTCGCTTTTTGCTTTTCGCCTTTTGCATTTTGGTATTTTGGCTTTTTTGTTGCAGTTGTTGTTGTTGTTGTATATGTTGGTTTTCTAGCTGCACATGGAGACAGCCAAAAGAAGGGACGCGACTAAAACGCAAAGCCTGGGCATTGTACTGAACTAGATAGGAGGTTGAGTAGAGCAGAGAGAGAGACTAGAGAGTATGTAAATATTGTGTATTAGTATGTGTGTGTATGTACAGGTGGGCGGATGCGGCAATTTCGAGTGGCATTTCGTACGTTGACGCCCAGAAACGTGAGCGTCTCCTAATAAAAAATTAGATCAACGCCAAATCGAATTGACGCTGACTGTGACTGATTTTACACACACATACAAACACACACAAACATATATAAGTATAGGTGTATTGATACATGTTTGTGTAGCTGTTATTATTTGGTTGCACTGAGTTAATTTTAACGAATTTTTACAAAAGTTTAAACGCTTTTCTTTGTTGCTTGTTGTTGTTGTTTAGGTTATAAATAGTAAAATATATAAATACTTATATTTAATTATTTATAAATTTAACACTAGAATGCTTGTTCTCTAAACTACCTTAATAAAATAAATAAATAAATAATAAATAATAAATAATAAATAATAAATAATAAATAATAAATAATAAATAATAAATAAATAAATAAAATAAAATAAAATAAAATAAAATAAAATAAAATAAAATAAAATAAAATAAAATAAAATAAAATAAAATAACATAAAATAAAATAAAATAAAATAAAATAAAATAAAATAAAATAAAATAAAATAAAATAAAATAAAATAAAATAAAATGAAATAAAATAAAATACAATAAAATAAAATAAAATAAAATAAAATAAAATAAAATAAAATAAAATAAAATAAAATAAAATAAAATAAAATAAAATAAAATAAAATAAAATAAAATAAAATAAAATAAAATAAAATAAAATAAAATAAAATAAATTAAAATAAATTAAAATAAATTAAAATAAAATAAAATAAATTAAAATAAAATAAAATAAAATAAAATAAAATAAAATAAAATAAAATAAAATAAAATAAAATAAAATAAAATAAAATGAAATAAAATAAAATAAAATAAAATAAAATAAAATAAAATAAAATAAAATAAAATAAAATAAAATAAAATAAAATAAAATAAAATAAAATAAAATAAAATAAAATAAATTAAAATAAATTAAAATAAATTAAAATAAAATTAACTAAAATAAAATAAATTAAAATAAAATAAAATAAAATAAAATAAAATAAAATAAAATAAAATAAAATAAAATAAAATAAAATAAAATGAATTAAAATAAAATAAAATAAAATAAAATAAAATAAAATAAAATAAAATAAAACAATAAAATAAAATAAAATAAAATAAAATAAAATAAAATAAAATAAAATAAAATAAAATAAAATCAAATAAAATAAAATAAAATAAAATAAAATAAAATACAATAAAATAAAAAAAATACAATAAAATCAAATAAAACAAAATAAAATAAAATAAAATAAAAAAATTTAATTATAAAAGATTAAAATTGAATAAAATTTGTATACAAATTTAAATGCTTTTCTTTTTTGTTTGTTGTTGTTTAGGTAAGAAATAGTAAAAAAAAGTGTTAATATTAAATTATTTTTTTAATTTAACACTAGAATGCTCGTTCAACCTAAACTTCCTTAAATGACCAAATGAAGTCGAAAGAAAAACTTCATTTCAGTAATTTAAAAATTTGTTTGTTTTGTTGACTTTTAAAATAAATTATTTATAATGAAATTATTTTCCTTTTTAATTAATAAATCAAATAAAGTTTCAATGCTGTAAATGCTTAAGCGGAACCACATTTAGTATTTTTGTTTTGTTTTTTTTTGTTGCACTTTTCAATGACAAATGTGAAAGGAAACCACATTCGTTTGTTTTTTTTTTCTTAAAATGCTTCGAACGACGGAAATGTTCAGACTTTGCCATGACAAATGTGAATTTTCAACATTTGTGAAAAAAAAATGTGAATGAAAAATGTGACTGAAAATTTTTTGTAGACAGTCAAAATATCTAATTTTGGGCACCTACGGTTTTTATTACCAAAGTTTAAATTTTTGTATTTCCATTAGCACTTAAAATTTGTGAATGTCTCAAAAGATTTGCTTTCAGAAAGCAATGCCAATTTTTTTTATTTGATTTACCACTTAAAATTTGTAAATGTCACAAAAGATTTGCTTTCAAAAAGCAATTGCACACAATTTACTTTCTTGAGCTTTCTAGTGTTAAAAATGTTAGAAACTGCACTGAAATCTGTTTCTATTTCACGTAATCGTAAAATTCCCTCCATTAAAAATTAGTCATTTAGCTAATCTAAATATCACAGACTATTCTCAAACCACTCTCTAGCATACTTTTCGGCGCATTATATCCAACAAACATTATTTTCATTAGTTAACCCATGTTTAAAAAGACTGAAATTGTATTATTTTTTTATAAAATAAGCAAAACAATTTGAAAATGTTCTTTGCCTTTGATACATCTTTAAAATTTCATATTATTTATTTCTTTTTTTTCATTCATTACACCTCATAGCGTCGCTCGTTTGCGTACAGTTACAATATTTGCACATTTTGTACACCTGGCAAACACTTTTCTTCTCATTCCCTTTCAACAAGCTCGCTGCCTCGCGTACCCTTTCTTTCGTATTGCATAACGGTTGCTATTGTTGCAAAAGCCATAAATATTTTTTACCTCTTCCTTGGCTGGCACCACTTCATTTTCTATAACACGAACTCCCACTTCAAAGTATGAAAGTATGAAATGGAAGTAGGAGGAAGAGTGCAGCACACACTTTCCTGGCGGCAGCGACAAAAACGCATAAATTTCTGCGCACAAATAAATTGTGTCTTAATGTTTGCATAAAATCGCAATATTAGCAACAACAACACCAACAACAACAATAACATCGGTGACAACAATAGCAACGGCAGCAAGGATACAACAAGATAAGTGGATGTATGAATTGGTCGACATGTGGCTGCGTGTGTTTCAGCTTGTTTATCTGTGTATGTGTGAGCGCGTTTGTTGTCATGACGGATGTCCTTATTGCTTAGTATTCGCCGCCGTAACTGGCGTCTGTTGCTGCTCCTACCTATGCTTCGCTCAGTGTAGGTGTGTGTGTAGGTTTGTGTGCGTTTGTGCCCGCCAACAATTGCGAATTGTTGGCAATGCAAACGCAGGAAATACTGCGCCACAGCGGGGCGTAAGCACGCAAATTGGCTTAGCGCACGTCAATGAAAGGATTTTCCAGTGGTTGCAGTGCGGTAAAAGGATTTCGTTATATTGGCCCTTTATATGGTTTTTCTGTTTGTATTTTATTGATCTACACCAAAGTGTGACCTGGTTTTTGTAGCAGAAAATCATTTGCATGCCTACGATGAAGTGAAAGTGATTTTATGTTTGTTTATTTTGCAAAACTAACATAAATACGAACATTTATGAACCTTTGATTTGATGGCCTTTTGATGATTTAATGCAATGTTGAGTACTCAAAATATATTTTATGATAAACATTGGAAAAGATATTAATATAAAATAAAATAAAATAAAATAAAATAAAATAAAATAAAATAAAATAAAATAAAATAAAATAAAATAAAATAAAATAACATAAAATAACATAAAATAAAATAAAATAAAATAAAATAAAATAAAATAAAATAAAATAAAATAAAATAAAATAAAATAAAATAAAATAAAATAAAATAAAATAAAATCAAATAAAATAAAATAAAATAAAATAAAATAAAATAAAATAAAATAAAATAAAATAAAATAAAATAAAATAAAATAAAATAAAATAAAATAAAATAAAATAAAATAACATAAAATAATATAAAATAAAATAAAATAAAATAAAATAAAATAAAATAAAATAAAATAAAATAAAATAAAATAAAATAAAATAAAATAAAATAAAATAAAATAAAATAAAATAAAATGAAATAAAATAAAATAAAATAACATAAAATAAAATAAAATAAAATAAAATAAAATAAAATAAAATAAAAATAAAATAAAATAAAATAAAATAAAATAAAATAAAATAAAATAAAATAAAATAAAATAAAATAAAATAAAATAAAATAAAATAAAATAAAATAAAATAAAATAAAACAAAACAAAACAAAACAAAACAAAAAAAATAAAATTAAATTAAAAAAATTAAATTAAATTAAAATACAAAAAATATAGCTAAAAAACATTATAAATAAATGTTTGTATTTTCACACCAACAAACTGAACCGGTACTGCCATGGAAAACAGGTTTTTCTTGGTTCTTTTTTTGGTTCTCTTGAATTTTCTGTTTTCTTTTCTCCAATTTAACCCTTTCAATTATTTGAATTAAAGTAAAATGTCAAATTTCTTCTTTCTTTCTTTCAAATTTTTCTTATTTTGTATGCTTCTTCTTTCTTTACTATGTGAAGATATAACATTTAAAAAACCTGTATTCTTCTTCTTTAAACTTAAATATTCAGTTAAGTAAATTTATATTATTCCCAAAACATCAAACTAACCAACAACAAAATTGTATCTTGGAACCATAAAAGATTGAGACGTCCACAATGTACCATGTTGCCATATGGCAACAAAATAGCAAAAGGGGTTAATCATTCGAACACTAGTTTTTAGTGCCGTGGCTCATTTTGGCCTTAACGGATTTGGCTGTATGCAAAATTGTTGGTTTCAAAGTGAGTCAAATCTACAAGGGGCAAAAAAAAACACCATTCCAACTGTTTGATGTGGTTGGAATCACCTATCAAACAGTGAAGCCCATTCACACCAAATCATAACTATGGGTCATCAGAAATATTGCAGAGTCGATAATAATTTACTCCAATAAAGCTTTCAAATCACGATTTCATATTAAAAATTCAATAGGTATTACAATTCTAGGTTGAAATGGTAAATAGCTCATCAATTGTTCAACTCGGCTGTTTGCACTTGAGTGTTCATCCTAGAGGTATGCTGCAAAGAATTAATTATAAGTTAAAAAAAAATTCTCGGTTAATCTAATTGAAAAATAAAGTGATAAATTGTCCCTGTGCGCTTTCGAAAATACTTGGCAAATTTACTCGATTTACGACATCAAAACAATATTTTGTGGGTATATCCACCTATTTGGATTATTGTTATTATTATTATTATTATTTGGTTTTATTTTTCAACCTTTTATTTATATTTTTAATTCTAAATCATTCGTCATATTCCCTAAAAGTAAACAGCAGCAGCTGTCTGATAATTTTTTCAACCATTCGCTCATTGTACTACACTGCCTTACCGACACGCAACTCATGCGCGCCATCTAGCTGTGAGGTTTCCCATTAGCTGTTTACCATCATGTTCCACATTCCAAGCGCTGATGTGAGACAGTCAAGGAAATGTACTGGTTTAGTTTTCTTAGGATTAGCAAATTTCTACAGTATTTTTTAAATTGTGTATAAATCTTAGAGACTAATTAATTGATTCAAATAAAAAATAGCTTTCTTTTAATTTCAATTTCGATAAATCAATGGCTTAATGTGAGTGAAAGTGTTTGAATTGGTTTTCTTTGTGCTTTGAACTACAAACTCGTTGATTATGATCCGCAAATGTGGATCATTGGCGGCTCTCATATTAGTTTCACCAACAATTGGAGCGAATTAAGGTAAGTAAGTAAGTAATGGTGACACCAGCATGCAAAACACAAGTGGTTGTGTGTTTTTAGTCCTTGTTGTGGACTTCTCACTTCAAAGCCGACAATTTTGCTTGTTAAAGGATTCGGCCTTTAACCTTGAAATGGTCGCGCACAATCAATCAACAAGTGCTCGTGCACTTACTGGTGTTAGAAGCTGTGGCGTGGCCGATGGCAATTGCACGTCTGTGGTAAACTTTGTCGGCATTGGTTCGGTTATATTGAGTCCATTCTTTTTGAGAAATTGTCCTCACAAAAACAATTTTAATAATATTTTAATCAAGGTAGAGTTTTGGTGCAATAACGAATTGTTTGCTCAGTATCAGTCAGTAAAAGCTCAGTAACTATATTTCGTTGTTGTTAACTGTTGCCAAAATAAAGTTAGGTCTCTCTTCATGTCGAGAAGTTTAATGCTATTTGATCGCTGCAGTTCAATGCAAAAGAGTCCTAACTCAAATTGTGACACTTTTAACGAAATAAATGTTTGTTGAACTTAATTATAAGCAAAGTTCTGACAATTTTAGTATATATTTTCAAATAAAAAATTTATTTCGAATTTTCAAAATTAGTCGTTCATCTTTTTAACTGTCATTTATAACTATTAAAGCACTAAATAGTGTAACCGACTTTGAAATTTCGTTTCCAGACATTGTTAAATTTAATATTGTTTAAATTAAGTTCCTATAGTCAGTAAGATCAAAATGTTCATTGGCTAAATAAATAAAAAAAATAAATAAATAAAATAAATAAAAAGTGACTTAATATAAAATAATTCTGTATTCAATTACAGGACAGAATGTGACAAATTTGAAGAGGCACATGGTTTCCGCTCATTTGGAGATATACTAGCAGGAGCAAACCCCGGCGGAATCGCGAACCGAAATGGACGATAATAAAAAAAAGTTAAATTTTCGTCGGAACTTTCAAAAAAAGACATTGTTGATGCTTGCATCCAATTTGTGACGGTGCAATCCCAGCCTTTATCTTTTTTGATACAAAGGCGTTCAAGACGATTTCGGCTCAGACCTTCAAAGGTTTAAAAATGAAGCCTGTCACTGTTGGAAACATTTGTGATTTAGTCGATGAGCGATACATCAAAATAAAAACGCACAACGTCCAATCGATGAAGCAGAGATTGGTGTGCATAAAAATGGATTCTGCAACTCGGCACGATAGGTCCGTTTTGGGAATAAATGTGCAATTTGTTCAAAACAAGAAGATCGTTTTTTTATACACTTTCCATGAAAGAAATTTGAATCCGGCAAACTGGCGAAAATTTGAAGCGAGAACTAAACAAAGTACTGCAAGACTTCTCTTGTCGTTCTTTTTTCTCAATTAACTTTTTTTGCGTACACTAAAAATGTTGAATTTAGGAAAGCCGCACTTGACGTTCTAACAAGATGGAGCTCAACATATAAAATGTTGGAAAGGCTTTTGAAATGTAAAAATTGTTGCAAGATGAGGAATGGGCCGAAATTTTAGAATTGGCAACAACGTTGAAACCAATTCACGAAATCACCATCAAACTCCAAAAAGAGCAGCTTTTATTCGGTGATTTCTTTAGAAAATGGTTCAACTTAAAAGTGATTCTCAAATCGAATCAGTCACCTACGGCAGCAGCACTCTAAACTTTTGTTACAAATAGAGAACCTCAACTTTTAAACAACGTTGTTATGAATGCTGCGCTCTTTTTGGATTTCCGCTTTTACCGTGTACACTTAAAGTAATGTTGTGAACATTTTTATATGTATTTTCAAATAAAAAAATTTATTTCTAATTTTCAAAATTTTTCTTTCAAGTTTTTAACTGTAATTTATAACTATTAAATTCAGCATAAGTGACATAACTTAAAATAATTCGGTAATTATTGAATTAAAATATCATCAAAAAAATCACAACTGAAGATTTTGGATTTCCTAGTTTAAATTAAAAAAATCTTATTCACTTATCCTTAAGCAGAATCTGTAGGGATTTTCTACTTAACGGTCTATACGTTATTTAAAAAATGTTTATTTAGCTCAAAACACACACACGATTCCTGTTGGGTCGCAGACCAGGCAAAAAAGGCGACAATATGGACATGTGGCTCGTTCCCCATTGAGCGAGTGAGTGCTGAACGCAAGGGGTTCACATATCCACAAATAAATGGCGTGCACTACGTCAGCTGCTATGCGCCGCCTAGTGACGGGCTCGGTGACTTCGAAGCCATGCTGGACCAGCTCGTGGCAGTTGCAATCGGCAAATGCCCCATTGTCATAGCAGGTGATTTCAATGCCTGGGCAGTGGAATGGGGCAGCACCAGAACCAACCCGAGAGGCGCTGCACTACTCGAAGCGCTCGCGTGCTTGGACCTCGTCCTGCTCAATGACGGATGTACACCCACGTTTGATAACGGAAGAGGAAAGTCCTTCATAGACATAACTTTCGTCAGCCAAACTCTTGCGCGTGATGCTCACGGGTAGGTTGTTGATACACACACTCATAGCGATCATCTCGCGATCACTTTCGAAGTGCAACCTACCACAAACGCCCCATCTCGTTCAGTCGCCCAAAGAGCGCAACAGCTCGGCTGGAACACAAAAAAACTTGACTCTGCAATGCTTGATTATATGATCGATGAGCTGAAAGAAGCCAGCGGAAACGCTGAGCAGTGTGCTACAGCAATAAGCGCGTCCCTCGCTGCGATATGCGACGCATCTGTGCCGCGCAAGCGCTTTTCTCAGAAGCGCAGACAACCATTCTGGTGGAATGCCGGCATTGCAGGACTAAGAGCAGAGTGCCACAAACTCCGAAGACTCTGGCAACGCGGTAAGGCAAACTATAAAAATGAGCGCAACAAGCTGCGACGCGAGATAAGCGACAGCAAACAACGAAGCCTAAACGCCCTCATCGACGATGTGGACCACAACCCGTGGGGCTCGGCCTACAGAGTGCTGGTCAAAAGGGTCGGGAACAAACTGCCAGGGCCGCTAAACGCGAGCACGATTGATAGCATCGTGAGCACGCTCTTCCCACAACATACCCATTTCAGCCGTATGGTCCAGATCAACCCAGACGATATACCCGCTGTTACGGAAGAGGAAGTCCGTGAAATTGCTTCACGACTCAAAACGGGTAAGGCCCCGGGCATCGACGGTATCCCAAATGTGGTTCTTAAAAGGGCAATGATTAAAAAGCCAGCCATCTTCAGCAGGTTGTACTCAACATGCCTGCGGGATTGCGTCTTCCCCAAAGACTGGAAACGTCAACGCTTCCGAAAGGCAACAAACCTCCAGGGGAGCCATTGTCGTACAGACCCTTATGGGACGCACTAGCCTGAGCTTTAAAGAGCACTTAAGCTACGCAAGCGAAAAGGCATGGTGTGTTATGACTGCCCTAACGCGGCTAATGCCAAGTATCGGGGGACTCTGCCCCCAGATTAGAAAGTTGCTTGCCAATGCCTGTACATCAATGCTCATGTACGCTGCCCCTGTCTGGGCCCCAGCCATGGCCGTCAAATCATGCGCGAGAGGCGTAACATCTACCCATCGCCTAGCGTCGCTGAAAGTCTGCAGCGCCTACAGAACAGTGTCGGCTGACGCAGCGGACATTATCGCTGGTCGGATTCCAATCCACTTATTGGTACATGAAGCGACGGCTGTATGGAAGCACAAACAGCAAGGCACCATGGCACTAGTGGTGACCGAACGGCCAAACACGATGGCCAAGTGGCAGCGCGAGTGGGATGCATCGACCAAAGGACGCTGGACGAGACGTATGATCCCAGGCATACAAAGATGGACAGGTAGACCCCAGGGACACGTAAACTTCTTTTTGACGCAGTTCTTATCTGGTCACGGATGTTTTAGGGAGTACTTATATAAGTTTAGGCTGGTTGAGGATCCTCAGTGTCTCGTCTGTAGGGGACAGGTCGAGAACACAGAACACGTTCTGCTCGTGTGCAGCAGATTCTCTGACGTGAGATTGTCCCTCCAGCTAATCATAAAAGGGCCAGTTACACTGGATGGACTGATGGACTGCATGCTCAGCTCGCTTGAGCAGAGGGACGCATGCTGTCGACTAATAGCATTAATAATGCTCCGACTAAGGGCGGGTGACATACAATCTAGACGTACAGTACCGTAACTTGACAAACGGCGTGAATTGGTCCCTGCCCCAGGGCGCAATACCTTTCATGGTGGTCCTCTGGGGTTCTTATAGGGCGGGTGCTGAAGGGAGTTGGTTTTAGGCCGCTAATCCGGTCACGCTATTGGATACGGATCCTCTAGTGTCTTGCTAAGATTTCCACTTCCTACGTAAAAAAAAACACGAACCTGGAAAAGGGGAACATTTATGAATGAGGCAGCGTTTTCCTTTGGCTGTGGCGGCTTTCAGCGCAAACTATTTCACTTAATTACATTAATAAACCACTAATTAAATTATGTGCAAATACGAGTGTGTGTGTGTGTGCGCATGCAGCGTAAAAACACAGCCAAGCGTACACACCGACCGACATTTGTTGATTCAGTGTTTATGGTTTTAAGGCAATAAAAAAAACACTAACAACAATCACCACAATGAATGGCATGGCGAGCACTTTACCTGGGCAAATTTGCGCATACAAAAACAATTGACTGGCTAGCTGGGTGAATGGAAAGTGTGCAGCATGAAAGCCGAGCTTTTTACAGTCAACACACATACACACACAGTGGTAGAGTATGCGAGTGTGTGTGTTGCAGTGAAAGCATGAAAGTATTTGCTCATATGAATGCGTTGGATATAGATTTGTGCGGTAATTAAATTCATTTTCCGCCATGCTCCCGGCCGCCTCTTGCTTTCACTGCCTTCAGCTGTGAGCTGATGGAAGTGTAAAGCTGCTGGTCGCCTCTATCAAAGGACCAAAGGACCGACAGCCGAGTGCCATGGAACGCGCTTAATTGCAATCAATTCAATCATTTCATTTCATTAAAAGTGCATCTTGCGGCCGAAACGCTGTCCATGCACTGCCTGCGGCTGCGGCCGTGTCGGTCACAAGTGACGGCCGCCGGCATATTTTATGTCAAATTGAATTTATTAGCAAAATTCGTGCAACGAAACTCGGCGGCAAGCGGCTTAAGTGATGTGACCGCAAGTGCATTCCATATTGAAAATGCAATCAATTTGACAGTATTCTTGTTGTTGTTGCATACTTAATATTGAGCAAAAATAATTTTCAACCATTGTCCTGTTGCCGCCCAACAATTGCCATCGTCACAATCAAGATTAAACAGCAAAGTGAAGCCGCCCGCTGCAATATTTTTGTGCGCATATCCTTTTAGTCCTTGGGTCGGTCGGTTGGCGTACGTGTGCGTGTGAAATAAATGCAGCGCGTGGGAATTGCGAAACATGCTGCAATTTGCGAGCGTCGCGTCATGCAAAAACATATCCGCCGGCAGATCGAGACGTCGCCAGTCCTGTTGCTTGGCAATTCCCATCTTGGGCGCCTTTGCCTTTGTGCGCTTCTTACAGCTGCAGCTGCTGCGTGTCTTTGCAACCAACGTCGTAATGCATTGCACGCCATCGTAGCCGCTCACTGCTCGTCGCTGATCCTTGCCTATCCTGCCGCCAATTCTCGGCAAAACGCAAACGCGAAATAATTTCGAAATGTCGTTTCTCCTAAGCTGCCATGCGAAGCAGCCAATGAAATTAAGTAAATCTAAAAATAAAAACTCTTGCTCGTAAAAAGGAAAAAAATAAAAAAAACACGCTTGCAATTTCTCCATTTGCTGGGCGTGTGTGTGCACTAAATAAATGAGCAACATTTGCAGCTGAGAATGGAAATTGAGTGCGGCAAGTCGGCTCCGGCTGTGTGCTGTCCACAAAAATGGGTGTTGCCAGAGCGCTTGAAAATATTGCATGTCCTTATTTACGAATGTGTGCAAAATAACCAAATGACTTGAAGATAATACGAGGAAAATGAACGCAAAAGAACTGAGTTCATAAAGTACCCAGTCGGAAAATTCAAGCAAAATGACTATTGCCTTCAGTGTTCTATTTCTTTTATTATTAAACTGTACACCAAAAAAAAAACTTTTGTTGAGACCCATCCAAATTGACGTATTGACGTAAAGCTAGAAATCTTTCAACTTGGTATACTCATTTTTTTCATTCTCTGATCCAATGTCTTTTTAAAATGATTTTAAAATTTTAAGGATAAACATATTTCAAAGATATTTTTTTTAATATTTGCAGCTGTACAATGATGAAGATTTGGATATCAAATGGAAAAAGAAAATTATTGCCTTAAGACTATATTTTCTATTTTAAGATATGAGATATGTCACTAAGGTCCTTTTAAATATGATTCCTTCAATAGGTTTCAAGTTTTTAAGCAAATCCTCTTAAGAATATATATTTTTAAATAATTTTGGATTTTTGGATTTTAGTATAATATCTCAAACTGTTATTCTTCTATCTTTATTGGTATAAAAAATTAAAAAAATTAGTTCCATCCATAAGCAAGAAATTATTGTGCAGTGATATCGACTATGTATCATAATCTCATTTGAATCAATCAACTAGTTTAAGAGTTATTAAATTTGTTTTTATTATATTTTTTTATTAATTCTCCCAGATCGGAGTTTTACTATGAGGAACTAAAACTCTGACAAATTGTTATTTATGTTATAACTGATTTAAAAAAAAATATTACAATGGAAATTCGCTTGAGGACACTGTGCCCTTCCTTATCGGGCTATGGTCTTTATGTGTAATCTATAATTTTGTATTACTTAACTAATGTTTAACTTATCATTAACTGACACTTCATTAAATTATTTCTTTTCTCGCTGTTGCCGAGTTACGGTTGGTTGCAAAAGTTCTCGCCAGGCGCCTCTGCGTTGTGTGCGCCTATGCCAGTTGCTCACACCAAGAGATGATGGGGCATCTTCAACTTGGTCCTTTCTTCCCCGTCGACCTTCAACTTCCTTTTTCGCTGTCAACGTCCATGCGGGAGACATGGCCAAGTCCGCATAGTTCCTAGATACTGATTAGTTTTGCCTGGTCCATGTCTCGAGCTCTTATAGCTCGTTGTTCATTCGAATTCAATAGTCATAGCCAATAGAAACAGGGCCAACGATTTTGCGATGCATCGACCTATTACACAGTCCAACAATTATGTGTTAAGACTGCCTCTAGAAAACACAATTAAAACACGATATCTGCTCATTTTTCGTTATATTTCTTCGAGATATTCTCCTCCTGATACAATACATTTGTTTTATCGATTTAATAGTGATTCAAACGCGTCTTCCAGCTCTTTTTTTGGAATTACCTCCAGTGCCCTCGTCGAAGCCCGTTGTATGGTCTGAATAGTCATCAAAAAAGCATCCTTTCAACTTCAATTTCGGTTTCGGGAACGAAGAGAAATCGCACGGTGCACACACAGACCTGATTCCGAGCCAAAAATTTACGAACAATGAGTGCTGTGTGACTCGGTGCATTATCGTGCAACAGAGACCAAATTTTTGGATCGCGGTATTCTGGTCGAATACGACGGATTCTGGCCATCAAACGCTTCAAAGCTTCGAGGTAATATGCGGCAATAACTGTTTGACCAGTTGGAACAAACTTTTTGTGGATAATTTCTTTGCTATCGAAAAATGTGATTAGCATTGTTTTGATTTTTGATGGAACTTTCCGTGTTTCTTAGGCTTGTGATGAGTTTTTTTTTTCATTCCGCACTCGGCGATTGGTTTCTGGATCCTATTGGAAACGCCATGTTTCATCACCCGTAACAATTGTTTCCAGGAAGTTTGGATCATTTTCTGCGGCTGCAACGATGTCTAATGTGTAATGACCGCTCTTTGTTCCACGTTAAAATTTCAACATCAAACGAAAACGTGTTTTGCAAAATGAATTTTAATAAATATTAAATGTCAACTAAATGTCATGAAATTTTAACAGTTAGTAGAGGAAGGTTGAAGCTTCAAAACGCACGTAGATGGCGCGCTTGGTTGCTGAGATATGGTTCCAGTATTAATACATAATTGTTGCACTGTGCATAATTAAATAAATTAAATAAAATTAATAATAAAACCTTTAATTTATTTAAGTATCAGTATTTTAAATAATAAAAGGATACAAAATCAATGAAGCGAGAACAATGAAATTTTGACACATGATCAAGGAGATTTTGGATTTTAACATTTTTTACTTTTCAAGAAAATTCTATATAGATTTTCAATGATATAAAGGATTAACATTTTCAAAGGACCTTTTTCATATCCTTTTTTTATAAATAGAAAAAAATCAATATTATTTAAATTCGTGAGCCTTTCCTCTTTCATTTGATATACATAACAATAACTAACGAGATCAATTTTTTTGTATTTTTTTTATTTCTTATTTTCTTCAAAATTTTAAAGTCCTTTCAAAAGGACAAAGGATGTGGAAATTAAAATCTGAGTACGCGGTATAGCTATGTTTGGTCTCTAGTTGGTCTCTCCTGTTTTACAGGACATTTTTGGCATTCTAGAAAAAAATTGACCCATAAAAATAGGAGCTACAGGGTTAAAATGCTCCCCAGAAATATGCTTCGCAGTAGTTTACATCAAATTGCTGAGCACATCATATACCTTAAATGTGTGGTTACATGGTTTTCGTATGTCGATCCAACATAAGAATGAGCAAAAGGGGGAAAACTGTGAACCCCTTAAAAAAATTCAGACGTAAACTTTCAAAACGTATATTTTTTTGGTCCCCTCTACCAGAATCCGTTGTCAGAACCCTGTTATTTAAAACAAATTAATATTAAAACAAAATTTTATATCAAAACAAATTTTGGTTGCGCAGTGTTATTAGTTCCCCTTTTATAGGTAAGAAATACTAGACCTGAATAGTCAAGTTTAGATTAGCCTTCACCAGATTATTTTCTTTAATACTGCACTCAGTTTGAACTCTATGCGGCTTCAGAATCGTTGCTCTAGAAGAACGTTTTCAGCTCTTTTGTCCAACCAATCAACTAGGCTTCACTTGTAACTTGGCTCCTTCCTTTCCTACTGGGCATGGCCGCAAAACTCGCACACAGCATCGAATCGTTTAGCTTGACGCGTGTAACTGCACAATTGCTTCGAATGGATGGCAATGTCGGCACAAAGCGAAATATTTCTGCATGAACATAAAAAGGCCGGCAACTCAATGTGGGGATCAGCCGAAAACTATGCAAGGCTGCTGCCTATAAGTATGTGAGTGCGAGAGTGAGTGTGAGTGTGAGTGTGTGCGCCCTAGACTTGAAATTTCCTAAGACGCTGCAATAAATCAACCTTGAAGTGTGCAACGTAATTTTCGGCGAAGGCACTTACGGCTATTTGTTGACGTTATTATGCGCTCGGTCGACTAGTGAAACGGATGCGCTGACATTTGCGCGAAGCGGCACTAAAGGCCAACCAAAGTTTTGCTTAGCATTGAAAGTTGCACAAATTGTGGCAGCCAATGCTGCAAGCGTTACTTTTGTCAAGTTTAAGTTAAGGTTTAAGTTGAAGTTTAGATTTGGATTTCAATTCTTTTTATACATTGCATGGGTTAAACTCCAATCATGGGAAATGCCCACTAGGCGCCACTCACACACACACACATAAATATGGGTGTGTGAGTGTGGCTGCTGTGGCTTGTAGTCCTCGGTCTGCAAAGCTATTTAGTGCGCTTCGTTTCATTTGATAAATGTCCTTCATTTAAACTCTTCCTTGTTCGCACATTGCCTTTTCGGGCTGCAAGAACGAACGCAAGCAGTCAGCGCCATTAGGCCGACCAAAACGGCACGCAGACAGATAAACACAGCCAGTTGGCCAGGCTGGTTTGAGTTTCGATATACGTGTGAGTGTGGCTTTTGTGTTGTCTGTGCAGCAGTGGGGGATGAGAACGCGCGTGAGTATTAAACCGCAAAGAGACAAAGTTTGCAGCATGTACAATGTCAAAATTTGACATTTTAAGGGTGCTAATAGACCCAGCGACGGCCATATAATTTATGACCGGTCCGTAACCAACGCAACGTTTTGGTCTCAACCCCCTCTTTCTTCACAACAAGTTAGTACTGAACACCAAAGAGCAAAGCAACGTATGCCTCGGCGCTATTGTTGTTGCTTTGGGCTTTTACTATTGTGACACTTGCTAAAGACGTTGGTCTGTTCAACAGTATATGTGTGTGTGTGTGTGTAGCAAACATTTGTGGCCCCATGGCTCACGCTTCTTGCTGTCATGTGCGCCAAATGTTGACATAAAAATATGGCAGCCTTAAGCTGTGCGTGCATTATGCTGTTGCTCGCCATGTGTCACAGCGTTATTAATAAATTCAATTCAATTTCCATTCAAACGAAATGCAATTAATCAACTTTGAACTGGCAGCAACTAACTTGTTGGCCACACGCTCGAGAAATGCTATATTGACGCACATGGAGACAACTCACTCGGCATAAATTGATGAAGTGGCAATGTTGCTCAACAAATTTCAAAAGTATATCTTTAAAGTTTTTCGATGCTTGGCGTATTGGAACGAGGCTTCAAATGGTAACTCAATGCATCTTTTTCATAGCAACTCTCTGAATAAGATAGACTTGTCTAAGTTTCTTTGAAGAACGCAAACTTGAAAGCTGAGTTGTTTGATATCTATATATCAGCTGTTTTGATGAACCAGTCTGATGAGAATCGCAGTGTTACGTGAACAATTTCTTTATACTTTTATTGCCGAATATTTTCCGAAGCTTTAAATAGGTTCTGAATCTACTGAATCAAAAACTGAGTTGTTTGATTTCTTGTATATCAGCTTTTCTGATGCGTCAGTCTGATGAGAAACGAACTGTTGGGTGAACAATTTCTTTATATTTTGTATTGCTGAATATTTTCCAAGTCCGTAAATCGCTTTTGAATTGAACGAGTTTTCAGTTCATTTGAATATTAACAGAGCTATGAAACTTTTAGCTAATTTCTAAGGATTTGTTAAGCGGTTTGCAATGAATCAGTGATAATATCACACAAGTCTGCCAAATTCAGTTGCAATCATCATTGTTTATTTTATAATTACCGGCACGTCCAAGTGTCCAGAGAGAGTGTAAAAGATTTCAAGTGGTCCCCCTTGCAAATCAACTCGGAGGTACTTGAAAATTTATTAGCACCCGATAAGCTTTACAACAAAAATCATTACTTATCAAGAAGTGTGGGAGAAACACTTGTCAGTTGCGAAGGCATGAATGAATGAATGCATTCATAAATAAATATAAATAAAGAATATATTATTTTGCAATAAGTTCTACAAAAAACACTGCACAACAAAATCAAAATTTTTTTATAATAAACACGTTCTTGCAACGGATTCTGGTTGAGGGGGCCAAAAAAAATATGCGTCCCAATTTTAAATAAATACGAAATAAACACTTCAACACATTTTTTGGCGTTCAAGTTAATTTCTGAGCTTTGATGTATTCAGAAACCTATAGTAGAATTTTATGGCGAATATTTTCGTGGTACATTTTGTCCTTAAAAAGTCCTGTTTTATAGGACATTTTTAGCATTTTACATAAAAAGGGTCAAATTGACCCATACAAATAGGAGCTACAGGGTTAAAATGTTCCACAAAAATGTTCCTCGTAGTGTTTTACACCAAATTGCTGAACACATCATATACCTAAAATGTGAGGTTACATGGTTTTCGTATGCCGATTCAACATAAGAATGAGCAAAAAGGGGAAAACTTTGACACCCGCTAAAAAAAAAATTCAGATGTAAACTTTCAAAACGCCGATACACGTATATTTTTTTTTTGCCGCCTTTACCAGAATCCGTTGTCAGAACCTTGTTATTTTAAAAAAAGTTTGATTTTGTTGTGCAGTGTTATTCAAATTAATGTTTTTTCTTGAACAAAAACTTACAAAATATTTCTTCTTCTTCTTGACCGATTACGAGACTCAGGCCTAGCTACCCGCATCCATCCATGAATTTGTACACGGATGGAAGGGACCTACAGTTTTATGCCGAATCCGAACGGCGAGTTGGAGCTTTTTCATAGGCAATTTTACTCTCAGAGGTTTGCCATTTCCTGCTGAGAGGACAGCCGCTGAAAGAAAAATTGTTGTTTTTCTTTTTTTTCGGTGTTTGCAGCAACCGAGTCTTGAACCTGGGTTCGAGCGTCACATTTAACTCGCGGCCCAGCGCACTAGTCAGCTGAGCTACAAAATATTTCCAAAGTCCAAAACTGTTGTTGAGTTTTGTTTTAATTTTTAATTTAATTTTTTGCTTTAAAGGAAGCAAAAGTTAGGAACAGAAGCGGTTCTGTAAGTTTTAGTGGTTCAATATCACTCCTCCTCCTGCCTAAATATCTATATTATATAAAATTGTGGAAGGAATCCCCACTTAAAGAAATCCTGTGTGCACCAGTGGTTAGGAGACAAGGTGCTGAATGAATATTTTATGGATTATTATTATTATTGATGGGGATAGTGCACTGCGACCTAGCAGATCTATTGTGCCCCCTTCTTGGACCTCAAAGACTATCAGTGAGTCCAGTATCCAAGAGAAATTTTAGTATGTTTCCTAAACCTCTGGATACCCAGTCCGCACCCGATATGAGGTGATCCCCCAGGTGCTTCTTTCTCTTATGCATGAGTACAGGGCATTCTCCTAGTATATGTATCGCAGTCTCGTTTTCCTGCAAGCAGAACCTGCAATACCCGTTTTCACGGATTCCCAGTTTAGTTAGATGATAGTTCAATCTAGAATGCCCTGTAAGCATTTCCGTGATAATTCTAAGATTATTTTTTGATAAAGCCATACAGTCCTCGAATCGTTTCCTATTATAGGATCCGATAACCAGCTTCGAATGCTCTAGACCTGGTTGATTTTCCCAGTATTGATTCCTTCTGGTTATCTCGTCCTTTCTCAGTAAAATGGAGGAAGCTCCTTTTCCCAAGCCACAAAAAGGTTCCGGGCCGACGAAGGGTGTGGAAGCTCCCCTTCTTGCCAGCTCGTCAGCCCGTTCGTTCCCTTCAATGCCGGTGTGGCCCGGAACCCAAAGTACCCAGACCTTATTGTAACGGCCAAGTTCATTCAGATTCTCAAGGCACTCCAATACCAGTTTCGAGGACACCTCCTAGGATCTAAGAGCCTTGATAGCCGCTTGGCTGTCAGAAAGGATGGCAATCTTCCGGTTCCGGTAGTTCTTTACCAGATTGAAATGAGCACACCTTTCAATGGCGTATATTTCCGCCTGGAAGATAGTGGTATGCTTTCCCATCGGCTCCGAGTATCTTATTCTCGGCCCATATACTCCTATCCCGGTGCCGTCCTCCGTTAAGGAGCCATCTGTGTACCAGGATATCATGTGCTTGTCTATCGAATATGTCTCCGATATACCTACCCATCTCTTTTTGTTACTAAGTTCAGTTTTGAACCGTTTGACAAAGCTGAACTTCGGTGAGATTGTGTCCCTCGGTATTGCGATTTCGGGGTGCTGATACGTGAGAGTATCAATCCTCTTACGACTCAGGAATCCCTCCGCCCCGATATTAACACCAGTCATCCGTATTTTATGGATAATTGATTTGAAAACATCGACGACAAATGTTGGTTCTTGGCATATTGAAATAAGTCAGCAATTTAATATAAATTGTTTAACCCTTTTGACCTTAAAGTTGTCTGAGACAACTTCACCTATTTGTCATCTTATAGCAAAAGCTAAGATTGATTTATAGGTTTAATTTAGGTAGGCAATAACAAATTAATATTTTTAAAAGTGAATTCAAAGCAAACTAAAAAAATTTTACTGTTATCCCCAAAATATTTCAACATAATTTGCAGCGATATCAGAGAAAGTTTGTGTTCTAATTGAAGTCTACGAATTGGGCGCGTTGGATCAATATTCTGTTTGTTTAATAATGGTTAAATAAAATCAAAAAGTGAAAATTTTGTATTTTTCCATTAATATCAAATAATTTTTCTGTAATTAAAAAATATTGCTAAAAAAATGTATTTAACTCGTTCCAAGCGAAAGTAGTTCAAAAGTAATTAGTAGTTTTAGAATTTTAGCAAAGAGGCGTGTCGACTTCAAATGTCGTGTGCACACTTCTTAGGAAAGTGTTTCAGGAGTAAAATAAGAAAAAGTAATATCGAGGCACAGGGTCAAATTGAGAGTCGAAAGAGTTAATAATTTTAAGTTGATGTAGGTAGGTTGTAGTAGCTGGCTGTGTATGAGACACACTTAGGCCCTATATGGACCCGTTGTGATACCACAAATTCCATTCGTTTGAAATGTGTATGCAACACTGTTTTTTGCAACATGTGATACAACATTACAACACACATTTTAAACGGATAGGGGAAGGGAGCCTTTTGATAACCATATCGTTCTACAGAATAATAGCTGAGCTTTGTTTTTAATATAGTGAGCATTACAGGTGGGCATGGCCAAGCACCTATAGTCTATCTACTATTTATTCCCTCATTCAATCAACTTCTTAAGTTATTATCTTCACAGTCGATTAGTATACAATCGATGTAATAAGAGTCCAATTTCAGTGAGTGTTCACAGCAGTAACAAACTTGAAGTTGAAATTTTATTCTCTTAATCTTTATTGTTTGGTTTGTAAAAAGTCCATCAATTGTCTAAGTAATTAGTCAAGTGTCCAACTTTTAACTAGTCTTATTGTTGTAGTAATTGCGCCAATCGAATGCAGCTACAATAAAAGTACAATTGAATTATTTACTGACATATGGAAAGTCTTATTTACAAATTGTTTGTTTGCATTTCATTCAACTTCCTGTGCATATTTTTTATTTGAGGTTATTGAAAATCAAGGAAGAATGTGCTTTTAATATTATCATTTGTTGATAAAGTATTGACGATTAAAATGAGGTAAGTAATTTTATGAATGCTTTATTTAATGAACGATAACAAACAAAATACGTAAAACGTGCTGCAGAAATCCCCATCGATTCAAGTAATTGCGGTGTTGTTGGAAGAATGCAAAGGAATTAAGATGAAAGAGTTAAGCTTGAAATTTATTAAAAGTTATTACAGATTTTATAATCGAATTGCATTTATTGTGCCATAATCACCGACAGTTGTTCCAAATGAAATAAATAAAATAATATTTCTAAATATTTAAAACTGGAAGACTGCCAGACCAATCCAACATTTCTCTAATACACATATGGAAACATTTTATGATATGTTCTGTGAGAAAAATTTTTTTGTAATATTTTTTTTATTTTTGTTTTATTTAATTTGATTTTGGAAAATAGTAAAATCTAAAAAGTAACATTTTTTTTAGAAAGTAATGCCAGAAAATATCAAAAACCTCAATAAAGTCATTTTGATTCAATCGGTCGTTCTGCACAAAATTGAGTTGAGTGATGGTTTATGCAAAATAATAATTTATTATATTTTTAAATTAAGGGACATAAGTTTTAATAATTTTATTAAAAATTCAAATAATTTCTTTAAAAATATGTTAAATGTTTTAAAAAAAAATTTCTTATTATTTTGTATATTTAAAATATCAACTAATTTTCAAAAATTATTTATTAAAACTACTTTGAACAAAAAACCGAATTTTTCAAATGTTCTTTCAGATTCTTTTTAAAGATTTATTTATTAAATTTGTTAATGACCCATGGTTTTCTTCAACAAAATTGTATTAAAACTTTTGACATATAAAGTCGTGGAAGTTTTCGCAGTTTTCATCATTCCATTTCAAATCGTTGGGCACCAGATCTATGCAGTATTCTGCTCCAAACATATTGTTCGGCTCGTTGGGAGCCCAATTTGTGTAGCTAATCTCAGGCCCTCCAAGACCCCAGCGCCAGGTGCTCAGATCTTCCAGCTTATTGCCAGCGGTCCAAAACAATTTCTGATTGAGACCTGCAGTTAGTCGATTTCCAAAAGTTTATATAAGTATTAATAAGCAAATAGTAAAACATATTAAGACCAACAAACAAACCGTAGTATGTAAGGAAGCCCAACAGATTCTGATTTTCCGTTACTGTTGTTATGGCAACAAGTTTCCAGCCGCTTTTGTTGCAGTAAAAATTCGCTGCTGCCCAGCTCAACTGAAATTATTCCAAATTTTTTGCTTAAACTTTACTAAAACTGAAGAGTTATAGTTCTGTCTAATTCACCTGCTCCGTGCTTAGGTAGAAGAAATCATCCAGAATGCTGCCTCGAGGCTCGATTAGGTTTTTATCTGCCAAACAAAATTTCAAAGTATGTCAATTTCAAATTTCACTTTTAAGTTAATTTAGTATTTTGTAGAATTTAATGGTTTACCCAGATTTGCAATGCGTTGCTGTGTCAGTGTGACATTGACTGCTGCTGCGTTGCTGCAACGCCAACTGACAGCTGCAACTAGACACATTAACACAACGAAAGCAACTTTAGTCATTGTGCCGATTGTCTGTTGAACACTGCTTGAAATGTTAAAATTTGCCCCACTTTTATAGAAAATCACAGTGGGTCTTTTACTCTTTGTTTTTTATATAAAATGGGTTGTTCAAGTGCAGTTATGGTATGAAGTGTGGGAAAATGTAAAGTAATTAAATACTTGCGGTACTCAAAGTCAAGTCTACTCACTTGACTCACTGAAGTACAGCGTCAACTCTGTAAAGCTGCCCTTTAGTCATTCAATTCTTGGAATTGTGACCATCTACAAATTTAATATCAGGTGAATTGATAGCATTTTGCACTTAAACTTTTAAGTGGAATGAAATAGTTTAAGTCTAAACAAACTTCCTAAACTTCTCATCAAACACTCTGGTGCAAAGGCAACCAGGTGATTCTTTTTAGTACAGAAGACCTTAAGTGTAGTGGAGCGACGCATATAACAAGTGGTCTGGTGACTCATTAGCTTAGTCACAGTTGGGTCTGGATGACCTGTTTGCTAATGGCCATCAATTTCTTGAGTTTAGAGAAGTATACAGCCACTTAAATGCACCGGTTACGTGTAGTTTCTTCTATTCAAGAACAAGAAGAACCGAGAGCATCCAAACACATTCCTTCTATAATATCAGTGGCGGATTCCGAAATATCGACTTTAAAACTATATACAAATTAAAAGGCATATTTAGACACATTTATGAATATTATAGAATTACTTTTCGAAACCCCCCAAATATTTTTCTGAGTCCGCCCCTGTAAAATATTATATAACCTCTCATAATCTGAATGCCTTCCTTCAGTCACTTGTTTGTTGTTAGTAGAGATAACTCATTTACTTGTGCTTTAGTGACAATGAAGTTGGCCTCACAGCTCATTCTAACCAAAAAGTGCTTCTCTGGTCTTTTTGTTCTCAACTCCTAAATATCTCACCAGGACTTACCGGTCTTTAAGTTTCAAGTTTAGGATCCTTGGACACATTAATTTCACTAGTTAGAGTTATTTCACTAAGAAACTATTTTAAAAAAAGTGATAAAATCAAATGTTTTCTAAAATACTTAAATACAAAAACTTTTGTGAATTACATTTCGAAAAATTTCAAGAGCGGATTTCAAAAATTGATACATTTTGACGTCGCAAATTATTTAGACCTTTCAGATGCTAATGGGTTGACAATTCGCTACAATTTGTAATAAAAACTGAACCAAAAAGTGTCTTTAAAAATTGAAAAAAGTTTGTGCAAACAACCGTAGAGAAACAACAACAACAAAAACCAGCAAGTCGCAACGCAAGTTTTGTAAATAATGCTTTAACTTAGATTTTATTAGTTTTTCAGTGAGATTCAAGGATTTAGTCATATTGGATTTAGTGATTTTTTTAACCCTCCGATGGGCAGTAAATAGTTACTACACATTTGCACTTTGTCGTCTGGCCAGACGAAAACTGGGCGAGGCTTCTGACAAAGGTAAAGCACAATGACAGATGACGTTAATTATGTTAATATGGTAGGCAATATATGTAAGTATATATATATACAAATTATGTTCATATATACTAACTTAGTTACCCACAAATACACTGTAAAAGGGAGATGAATCTGTCCGTTTTTTATTTGTTTGAACCATTTCGTCTGGCCAGACGACAAAGTCCATCCGAGGGTTAAATTTTTTTTAGATTTAGTGATTTTTAATTTCACTATCATAAAAGGGACAGGACGTTAGGCGAAGTTAAAATTACTGTTGAAATGATTTCTAGTTATAAACTTAGCCATTAGTGAGATTAAAGTTAAATATCCTTTTAGTAAGCCAGGAGCGGATTCCGAAAAATATTTTGGTTGGGGTTCAAAAAGTATTCCATGCTGTACATTTTTTATGAATCCAGGTCCATATGAACAATTACGATAAAATTTTCTACCAGCTTTTCATCAATGAAATGAAACGGAAGCAATTGGAACTGCTTTGATTTGTTGTTGTTTTCATGTCTTTCAAATATTGATTTTAAACTGAATTTTAAATACGAAGCACTGATTTTGGTATGATTCATTAATAAAAAACGTTCTTTGGTCTTGTTGTTTCATATCTTTCCGCTTATGCCTTAACCTTGAGATGTCTTTGCGGTTCGTTGAGTGTTTAAAACTGCGTCTTTTGCAACACATATCCTAAGAAGTCGAATGCTTCTATCTACATATATCTATCTTGAGTAGTCAAATACTTCTAGCTTGCCAAGTTGGAGCTAGAAAAAATGCTTAAAACCATTTTCAGAATATTGTTCGGTTTTTTAATTAATCTTTTTATTATAATTAGTAGTAATTTATTGCTAATATTCCTTCTGAATTTCAGGGATATAGACTCGTTCATAATGGAATCTTCTTAGTTCTTATCACCATCCATTGTAATACAAAAACGAGCCATAAGTTGTTGCTTGAGTGAGCTTTTCACGTAGCTTTTTTGAGCTTTACACTCCAACATAAGCTGAATTAATAGCAATTCAATTGTTTGATCTGCTGCCAAAAGAACATGGCACATATTGAAACTCATTCAACATCTCTATGCTCATCAAATAGAACCTATTGCTTAGTGATATCTGTAAAAGCTGGGGAGATAGAGCAGAGATACACACACATATACACTTATTAATGCCCACCGTTGCAGAAACTTCGACTCCGCACCGTGGGGTCCAGATTGCTGTGAAAGACAAAATATTGGATCCGCTCTTCTTCATTAGATTGGATTGCCCCAGATTGAAACTGCTGAATCTTTCCAAAGAACATAAAGAAGATATTCATAATGGGCCATTTTGGCCTCTGAGTGGAAGTGCGATCTATGTTGTACACATCCGTCCCTACTCAACATACCTAACACCACATAAACAGAGGTGTTTTCATTGGGTTTTTACAGCTCAGATAAGGTAATGATTAACATATGTGCAAGGAAAATGTATCTCTTTGAGAAACTACACAAAAATCGACATTAAACGAGAAGAACATCTCCATGCGGAACATGATTGTTCTATGAAGAATCTCCAGAACTTTCGTATAAAATTCAAAACTAAACTTTTCAACTCTTTTTTCAAATCTGGGAATTTCACAATGTGTCTTTGTTGATTATTTTAAGTCAAACAACCTTTTCCTTGCACAAAAGATGACTACTGGTCGGCTGGCTCAATAGCCCAAGTCAATTAGATTAATAACTCAACTCAATCATAATAAAAACTTTTCATATTATTTTGCATTTAATCCAATAATATTTTATTAATATTTTATATTTGACTTATGAAGTCATATGTTTTTAGTTATTTTATTTACATGTGATTCTCAAGAATTCATTCACAATTCCTTCACAGTGGTCTCATTCCTGCTGGTGGCATTGCCAGCGGATTCACATACCGCATACAGTTTAGTGGCACAACTCAAAACGCTCCACTTGACAGCTTTGCCATCTACTTGAATGCACTTGTCATAGCCCTCAATATCCTTGGGTTCGCCTACAGCCCAGTTTTTGTATTGTATGGCATCACCATTGATGCCCCAACGCCAAAAGTAGGCGTCCTCCAAGGTGTTGCCGCCTGTCCAGAAGTTTTCTGCAACTTCATCTGTGGGCAATTAATTAATAAAAAAATTAATCAATAACAAAAAATTCATACTATTAAAACAAAATTAAAATAAAATAAAATAAAATAAAATAAAATAAAATAAAATAAAATAAAATAAAATAAAATAAAATAAAATAATATAAAATAAAATAAAATAAAATAAAATACAATAAAATAAAATAAAATAAAATAAAATAAAATAAAATAAAATAAAATAAAATAAAATAAAATAAAATAAAATAAAATAAAATAAAATAAAATAAAATAAAATAAAATAAAATAAAATAAAATAAAATAAAATAAAATAAAATAAAAAAAAAATACAAAAAAAAAAAAAATAAAATAACAAAAAATACCTACCTCATAGACATAGCCATACCAACAGACACAAACATAACAACAAAAGAACAAAACAAAATCCACAAATATATACCACTTGCAATAGAACTAAAAGAGCTCTGGAAACAAAAATCAGTGACAGTGGTTCCCTTAGTTATTTCAGCTACCGGTATAACCACAACAAACTTTAGTAAATATCTAAAAAGTCTAGACCTTGATCCAACCCTACACGCAATAATCCAAAAAGCAATAATTTTTAAAACAGTACAGATCACAAAAAATTTTATGCAACAATAAGAAACTATGTAAATAATTGTAAATAAATATATAACTAAATAACATCAAATAGATTAAAGATTAAATAATATCCATATCTGTGATAAACTACTAACAAATACAATAGTGCTGAAGTGGCTTGCGGTTCGCTTACTGCCGCCATATTCAGTTTTAATGGACCCCACCTCGCGCGGTATGTGGGGGGGAGAGAGGCCGTGGGAAATAAAATAAAATAAAATAAAATAAAATAAAATAAAATAAAATAAAATAAAATAAAATAAAATAAAATAAAATAAAATAAAATAAAATAAAATAAAATAAAATAAAATACAATAAAATAAAATGATTGTTTTAATTGTAGATGATCGCTACCCACTGTTTAGTTTGAAGAACTTCTGCAATGCAATTGTTTCCTGACTGGACTCTATTTTGACCAAGTCCAAGCCGATCTGGCGACAGTAGTAGTTAGCCGAGTACCAGTCTAACTGTAAAAAGTTGAGTCATAGAATTTTAAAGCATTTGAAAAGCATACAACCTTTCTGTCCTTGGCCAAGAAGTAGGTTTTCGACGCAACCGGCACTTCAGGTTCACTGGGTTCGCTCGGCACTTCGGGTTCACTGGATTCGTCCGGCACTGATTCCACATAAATGTTGATGTTGCTTATAACTAAACAAAGCAAATCATCAAAGTAATTAAATTAAATTTGTTTGGTTAATTTTCACATTTAATTATTACTTGTAATATTTAAGTTTTCCTTTGGCTTCAAAATGTTGAGCATTGTAGAGTTTTGCTGCAGGCCGTGCGAAGCGGCAACAGAAAGCAGCAACACGCCCACACAGGCAACGCGTAACGACAGCATTTTCCGATTACAAATGACAGCTGCTACTCGGTGTGTTGTGCCTTTATAACACTGATTCATGTTTGCACAAAATTTGATTGGTCATCAGTGGTTATCAGTAAACGTTTTAAATGACTGTTGGCGCTTCCAAGTGGACAGCTTTTTTGCGAACTGATAACAATCTGACGAACTGTTATCGGCAACTTGAAAGTTTGTAGGGGACAACTCAGAGTGCGCAAAAATTTAACATGTCGACACATAAGTATACAACAATTATGAAAAATCTAAAATTTGAGTGAACTGTGCTCTACTTTATTTCTATTGGAGTTCAGCAAGGACTTAATTTCGTGCTTGTGTCACACAGCCCTAAATAGTTAAAAAAAAAGTTTTTCTGAGTGTGGCTCAACATGTCATACGGCATTCGTATAAGAGAAGCTATCACTGAAAGTAAGTTCATATAGTTGCCAAGCCACTCTCTAAGTCACGTTTCAAAACATCTGGCTCACAGTACACATTAATAGAAAAGTTTTTCGAATAATCGCAAAGTCGCAAAAATCACTTTACAAATTGCCAAGCAATTGCAAAGATGTACCCACACCGCTCTGCTGCGCACGTGTCCTTCGAAAGTCCTCGGATTGAAATCAAACAAACAAGGAAAACCAAAAAAAGTCAGGCCGTAGCATCATAGCCACTTGGAGAACGTTTCGCCACGTGCATAAATATGAATTTTTGACGAATTGACAGTCGAACGATGGCAAAACCACAAGGCGGCTCGACAGCCTCCGATTCAGCCCAAAGCTCGAATAGTTGGTTGCAACGAAAAAGTACGAAAATGGCGACGTGTCAGTTACACTGGCACGTTTGCTATTTTCCCAATTTTTTTTTACAACTCTGATACGTTTCCTTGTGCTTTGTTGCGCCAATACGACGAGTGGGAAATAATTTGCGCAAATATTGAAAATGAAGCAAAAGCACCGTCACTTTGCCAATAACGCCAAACTAAGCGCGACAGCAACAGTAACGGCGGCTATAAGTCACACACACACACACACACTGGCAGCAACAACTGGCGATATCTCAGAAAGTTGTCCGCTTCGTACGCGCTGTCACGTTTTTTAGCGCTGCTGCCAAATGCTGCACGGCATCGGCAACAAAAACCAGCCGGCAACAGCAGCGCCAACAAACAAAAGTTGCAAGTGTCAGAAAAGTTCAAGCGCATTTGTGGCAGCTACACAGCAGCAGCGATGGCAGTTGTTGCAGCCGCGTCGTAGCAGCAAAGAAATATGGCGTCTTTGATGGCTGAGCATTTTCAAGTTTGCCGCCAAAGTCGGCAACGCACTGACGTGACTACGTGCAAAATGCAGCAGCGCGGCAAGGGTGAGTGGAGGGTGGCCGCCGCCCCATGTCAAAGGGCACAGCTGGTGCAAATTGCCAGCGCAAATATGGCAAGAAAAATGTTGCCAACACTAAACAAAGCAAATGAGAAATCGCTCATCATTATCGATGAGATGTATTGGCAATGTTTGTGTGTGTGTAAGTGTGTGTGTGTGTGCGCGGGGGGTTGCTTGAGGCTGCCAATAATTCGTTTTGCCTAAATGGTACACATGGTACATGTAGATGTTTGTATGTTTGTATGTATGTATGTATGCGTATAGGTGTAAATAGTGTTCTTGTATTCGTGTGCAAAGGCCACCGCACAGCAAGAAATCTCTCACTTGGCGCTCAGCTTGGTGGCATGAATTATGTAATTCTTGCAACCATTCAAATATTTCATAGGCTGGTAATTTGCTTTTTTTGTTGTTGCTTTTTGTGTTTATTTCTAACTATTACGGCAATCATCTTCGATCATGTTGAATTACTTTTTCTACCATCAATTATAAATAATTAAACTAGTTTTTCATATTTGGTTCAGTTATTTAAGACATTAATCCTTTTTTGTTTCCTTTGCCGTTTTTTCTTCCTTTTACTTACTTTCAATGTCATTTCTTCCCTTTGTTCATTTCCAATTTCTTGCCCATTTTGCTTTTTCTTCGCTCTTCCTGTCTTATTTTCGTCTTTACATTCATTTTCTTCCTTTTTTTATTTCAAATTTTTTGCCATTTTTGCTTTTTCTACTTTCTTCCTGTCTTCTTTTCGTCTTTACCTTTCTTCCCTTCTTTCCTTTCTTCGCTTCTACTTTTTTCCTACCTTTCCTTCCTTTCCTTCCTTTCCTTCCTTTCCTTCCTTTCCTTCCTTTCCTTCCTTTCCTTCCTTTCCTTCCTTTCCTTCCTTTCCTTCCTTTCCTTCCTTTCCTTCCTTTCCTTCCTTTCCTTCCTTTCCTTTCCTTCCTTTCCTTCCTTTCCTTCCTTTCCTTCCTTTCCTTCCTTTCCTTCCTTTCCTTCCTTTCCTTCCTTTCCTTCCTTTCCTTCCTTTCCTTCCTTTCCTTCCTTTCTTTCCTTTCATCCGCTCCTTCCTTTACTTCCCTTCGATCCATTCCCTCCTTCGTTTAACTCCGTTAAGACTTTTCTTTATTTTATTTGTTTTCTTACTATTTGCTTCCTTGCTAACCTATTCTTACTTTACTAAATTCTTAGTTAATTCCTCTTTTTCTATCCTTTTTTACGGTTTCCTCTTCACTTTCTTTTGTTAATCAATCTTTTTTTACTTTTTTCCTTTCATACTTTTTTACGCCCTTTTTTCCTAATTTGGTCTTTCTTGTTTCTTTTCTTCTCTTGCTTTCCTTTTTTACTTCGAACACAGACTTCCCCAAAATCAACACATATCCCATATCCATTGGTCCACCTCGGATTTCATTTGGGGGAGTGGTTTGAACCCCCAAACCCCCTGCGTGCACCACTGCCCATACCCCATAACTATTCCAAACCCCACAACTTCTTCATTCCCCTTCAATCCGCATTGAACTATAACCAGTAAATGTCAATCGAAGCTGCACCGTTGCCGCTCAAGTAATAATTTCTGAAATGGCTTTAAAATCAATTCTCAACGCCATGCACGCGGTCCAGTTGTTGGCTGCTGCAGCACACTGCCGCCCACCCCGCACAAGCTCGCATTAACCCACATCATTCACGCTAAGCAGCCATTTGCCACGTGCCCCCTGAACGTTTCACTTGGCTCGCTGCAGGCCTCGCTTTAGCGCTGTCAGTATGACATTTGTTATCGTTATCGCAGCCCGAGTGGCAGCACGGACGGCGGCCAATACCATCCTCGGCAGCAGAAAAAAGTGGCAACGGCAGCCGCGTCAGCGACCAGCTTGCAGGGCGCACAGAGTCGAGACAAAGTTATCACACTTTGGGTAAAGTGATTAATACGCGCACTTCCGCCACCCGGCCACATTGGCCGGAAGTGTATCCACAACACACATATACACTTGCACACATCTACACACCCACACACGATTCCGTGCAGCTGCACACATGGAAATACGCTCGTATATCAATGCAGCATATGTGCGGCGATAAGTTTCCACTGCGCTCTACATATACAAAAAACGCACACACACACACACATATGCCAAACAGTTGTGTGTGAATAAGTTTAATATATTCGAAATACATATGTATGTATGCATTCATATGTGCGAGCAATAGGTTTTTTCTATTTTTCTTGCAGTGGGTGCCGTTGCCAGTGCGCCTGTTTGTGTGCGATTTCGGACACATTTTTCATGCAAGTCGCCCTCACGTTCTTCATTTCTTTATAGTCCTGCTCAGTTTTTGGCAAAGGGAAAAAATCGTCGAAAAATAGAAAGAAACCGAAAATGAAATACAAAAAGAAAACGAACTGGCAAACTGGCGAAAAGCGGCAAGAAAAATTCGCAACATTCACAAAAGGAACTTTTCTCATTTGAAAGATTTTGCAGCTGTGCTGCATGAAGCATGAACACGATTAGGCACCGACCGGCAGCCACCAAGCGGCGCACTGGCAATAAAGTCGGCTCATAGCGCGTGACGCCGCCGACCGGCAACGACATTAAACAATTCTACATTTCTACACATTTTCGACAATTTATTCTCGATAATTATTTTCGCACTATAAGTGAAGAATGTCCATTTAATATAAGTTGCGGCGTAATTGAATGCAACGCATTTGTGGATGGTTTTGAAATAGACTCAAGATTGCTGAACCTTAAAGACAGAAGCAATATTTTTCAGTGCAATGCTTGAAAGTGGTTGTAAAAGGGCGAATCCAAGAGGAGCACACTTAGACCAGGTGGCCCATTGTGATACCACATGAGATCGAGCATCATATCGCTCACTCGTTAAACCAGTTGGAGCTGTTAACGAAGCTTAGAAGACGCCGTATGGTATTATCAGCTAGATCTTCTAGACTTCCGAAGACGAAGTTGCCTAAATAGGTCAGCTTTCTTCTGGATAAAACAGTTTTATAGTAAGTGAGACATATTTTCTTCCTCCTCCTCGTCCAAACAGCTGCGACCGAAATCATTCGAAAGCAGCCCCATCCTTTTTGCTAAGGTGCCGATTAGGTCTCCACTTGTTCACACCAAGAGAAGATAGGGCTTCCTCAACTTTATCCTTTCAACGGAGACATGGCCGCCCTTCTCGCCGTCGACCTCCAATTACCGCATCGAAGACCTTCTTTCAAAATGTTCTCCAGTTATCCTAACTGATGCACGAATTAGCATTTCTACCGAGCGTAGTTCCTAAGCAAAAAATCTAGGTGACTTAAATGGCCACTCGTTTTTTTATTGTAGATCTCTCCAGCTTTCCAAATATGGGTCTTTCCAGCCGCTATTCCGCAGGAAATACGGAAAAACTTGAGTTGTAGTGTGACTTTGGAAAAGCTGGACTTTAACCGACATTAAATATGCATCGGCATTTCTATTGAGAGACGTTTCTGATCCAGAAAAGCTATGTGGCTCAATGGTCTTCTAAATTGTTAAACTCTCTCTGCAAAGAATGGGTCGTTAGGGTCGTTGCAAACTAACAAAAATTTGAGGCACCATAGGTTAGGCTAGGTTGGAGTGGCAGCCTTCTCCTGAAAAGCTCCCTTTAGCACAAAGAAATGGCTCGTTGTGATACCACCTTGGGATGGTATGACGTGGACGTCATACCATTGTGGACGTGATTCTCCCTTTCACGGCGCTAGGCTCCACGAAGATTTCAGTATGAACCTCACTATCTCCCTGATGTTATGAGTTGAAAGCTCGGTTAGGCTGATGTAGAACGAGGAGTCTATGAGTTGAGTTTGAGGCACCATGCATTCCAAAGCATTTCTACTGAGCGTAGTCTCTAAACCAGAAGGGCTATGTGGCTTAAATAGCCCCTATTTCCTATTATAGAACTCCCCAACGTTCCAAGTATGGGTCGATCCTGCCGCTATCCCAAAAGAAAGCAAAAGAAAGAAAGAAAATCGATGTTGTAGCAGCTTTTCTGAGCACCAATACAAATCTCTAGCTTTCTAAAGATGAGTCGTTCGGGTCGCTATCGGCTGTCATTATCAATAAAATATGAATTTTTAGCTCTGCCATCGGGAAGACTTAAGAGATGCCGAATTTAAAAGTAGGGTCCGTAGAAACCTTTAGAATGGGATCATAGAGAATTATCTCTAATTATGATGAAAAGTCCGTAACTTTTACAATGCAAATATAGAGCAAACCAACGCTATCAGACAAGTGTGAGAAGTAAAAAAGGTACTTAGAGTCCCTACAGCTATTACAATTTTATTGCATCTTAGGATGTTAATTGGTTTAAGCGGCTGAAGACATGTTTTGAGAAAATATGATGCAATATGTAACAATTCTTATCTTTGAACAGTCTCTCAGTGGTTCTAGGGATATTTAAAAGATGTCTTCGTAAGTGACTCTGGCAGTTAGCCAGATTGAAGTTGGTCTGTTAGTGCTCAGCTGCAGCAGTTCAACCCCCTGAAATATTGTTACGCATCAATCGCCAACTCACATGAAATCAAAGCTAGCTGAAAGTATCAACTTGGAATCGAAATTTGTCTCCGACTGACCGACTTCATTGGTCATAGGTTTATCAATTGAAAGTTACTTATAGCCAAACCAACTAACAATCTGTAGTTCTTTCTATACAAATTAAGAAGAACCCAACACTATTAAACTGGTGTGATGGGTACTTTACTGATTAGAGAACCTACAGCGGTTGCAATTTTATTGCATCTTCGTTTGAGTGATTGATTGATTGAAAACTATGTAACACTATGTAACACTGTATAACTTGTCCTACCATCGAACTATCTCTCAGTCATTGAACGAAAAAAATATGTCTTTGTGCAAGTTTGAGAGACAGGCACATTTTACTTAGTGCCCAACTCAAATAAATTCAAACCTGGGTGAAACTTTCAACTTTGTACTGAACTTAGTCTAAAACTCTTGTTTGCCTACGTCTATGTATCCATGTCTTATGGTAAAATGTGTGTATCTTAAAATGAAATATTGGTCCAGACAATTCTTGAAAATAAGACATGAACTTTTTCAAGCTTTAATTTTGCTTCAAAGTATGAAACTGAAATATTTATGAGAAACTTTCAACAGGCCCATAGAATGTCACTTTCGCTAGAATCACTTTTCTTTCCATTCTTACGTTATTTTTGCAGATGCAAAAATCGTTAGCTGTGCTGAATGTCCTCGTTCAAAAAAAAAAGAAAAACCTAATCCCTCGTTGTACACTTCAACTCTTCGGCATCATTTGCGTTTCGCCTGTTCGCTTTCACCATAGTTGTCTCATGCTTGTTGCAGACATCACTTCGTGGAGCTCTTGAAGATATTTCTGCGTATAGGAAAATGATTTTTTTGTGCTTCAACCAAAGAAACCTTGTGCACCTGCTGCTGTCGCTGTTGTCGATTACGAGCGCGAATGAGAGAAAGTGGGAAATTGAAAAATAAAATGTTGACATTTCACTAACAACTGTTCGATTGTAGCATTTTAGCTTTGGGTCTGTTGCCATTCAGCTCACTTTGGCCACCAAGAACTGTTAATGGGAGGGAAGATGTTGACGATTTTCTAGTTCTCTTTGCTTTTTTTTGCGCTTAGAGCAGCGTGTGACTGTACTATTTTTTGTTGTTGTTATGTTGAAAAGTTATCGTCTGCAGATTGTCAGAAATGTCAAATTGCATTTTAGTTGCAAGTCTGCTACTGTTTTTGGTCTGAGCAGCGATTTGGTGACAATTTCTCAATCTCCTTTTTTTGCTCATAAAAAATGCCAAGTTTCAAAAGAACTTTAAACAAAAAATGTAAATTTTTCATCAAGTTTTTATATGGTTGCAATTAAGAGATTAGGATTGTTAGAGTAAACAGAGAAGAAAAGCTTATTTATCTCCTTTTTTGTTAAATAATAATGCAGCATTTCAAAAGGAACTTCAAGAATACACTTATTTCTTGAAGTTGAAGTGAATTTGTGTAAATAAATTTAAATACAAGTTTTCATATAATTGGAATTAAGAGATTAGGATTCTTAGAGTAAACAGAGAAGAAAAGCTTATTTATCTCCTTTTTTTTTTGCTAATAAATAATGCAACGTTTCAAAAGAAACTTCAAGAAAAATGTGTAAATTTTTCGCATTTTTTTAATCTTCTTTAAATAAATTATTTAAATTAATAATAAAATAATAAATAGAATTTCAAAAGAATTTTTTTTAAGAACTCTAAGTTATTCCGGCTTAATTAGAATGTAAACTGAAATTGTAATTTAATTTATTTAATTTTTTCACAAAAACTAACTAAACTTACTGCAAAAAAATGCAGAAAGTCCTGGATAAGATTGATAACTGGTGCACAGGACAGGGTCCTTCCGTCAATCCCAGTAAAACGACTCTGGTCCTATTTACTAGGAAGCGGAAACTGGATGGTCTCGAGCTGCCAGTACTGAAAGGTGTGACCCTCAATCTATCCACGGAGGTGAAAGGATAGAAAAGGAAACTAATATGGATAGGATAGGAAACTAATATGGAAGATGCATGTCTTGACAAAGGTAGATCGTGCGCTGAAGGTTTCCCAACAGTGCCGTCGAGCTTTTAGCAAGACCTGGGGTCTGAAGCCTGCGGTGGTCCTTTGGATATATACCGCACTCATCAGGCCCATAATTACGTACGCATCGGTAGTCTGATGGAGACGAACAATGGTTAAGTCTACAGCTTTGGCTCTGAATAGACTACAAAGTAGTGTATGTATATGCATTACGGGTGCCATGAGCCCTTAATGCCATACTTGACCTGCTTCCCCTAGATCTAAAAGTTCAAGAGAAGTCAATGAAAGCGACATGTCGGCTGTATTCCTATGGACACTGGCACGACAACAAGGGCTCGGCTCATAGAGAAATCTTCAAGAGGTTGTCAGCGCAATATCCGTTGCTGCTTGCCCCCTAAGGATTGCCTAATACCCGTAGTATCCTTTAGGAGAAACTTTGAAGTGAGGTTCCTAACGCGCGGCCAATGGGACAACCCAGAGTCCATGCTAGGGGATCTGACGGATATTTTCTTCACTGACGGATCCAAGACCGATAAAGGTACTGGAGCTGGATGGCACCTCGATGGAAGTGTCAACTGCTACTACTCACTGGGTGTGCTGACTAACGTCTTTCAGACGGAAATCTTCGCCAATCTGAAGGTAGCGGAATAGATAATCGGGAGGAAATGGTGTGGGAAACATATCTGTAGTGACAGTCAAGCTGCACTTAAGGCCCTGGAGAACGCGCGTGTTACCTCTAAGATTGTCCAAGAATCTCCAACTTATCTGGATTCCGGGACACTGCGGTGTTCTAGGTAACTAAATTGCCGATGAACTGGCTAACTGTGGATCCGGGTGCACACCCATGGGACCAGAACCAATAATCGGCACCAGTCTAGCAGGAACCCTGGACTGGATCAAGTCTAGCTTGGCAAGCTGTAAAACTGCCAAGTGTTTTGTGAAAGGCCCGAACAGGAAAGCAGGGAATTACCTCCAGAAGCTGAGAAGGAAAGACCTCCGACAAATGGTCGGGTTAATCACAGGACACAATCCATGGAGCGACATATGGCCAACATGGGCACCATCAAAGATCCGACTTGCGTGTCTTGCCTGGAGGAGGTAGATAGAACAGAGCACTTTCTCTGTGCATGTCCTGCCTTCTCTAGAACGAGATTGCGCACGCTGGGTTCAGATGTTATGAGAATGTAGAAGTGAAGTTCATTCTCTCGCCCTGTGTGATCTCCTGATATTCATTAATGAGTCCGGGAAATTTGCACAGGAGAACTCATAACTCTCTCCCTTTTCACCCACTTTCTCTTTTTCTTTTCCCATTCCCATCTATCAAACTCTTTCCTGCGCCTTAAGGGGGTCGTCTAGTGTGACGGGTCAAAAAAATCGTTTTTGTTTTTTTTTCATAAATCACTTCTAAAACATGTTTAGAAGACGTGTATAAATGGATTTTTGTAAATTCGAAGCCGTTATTAAGTTGCACTTGTAAACCGGAGTAGGTATGCGGAGCGCATACCTCCAACTTCCAACTTAAAAACGCGTTTTTCTCAAAACACGTTTTTTCAAAACTGCTGCCACGATATCTCAAAAACTATTTAACTATTAATGCTCAACTTTTTACACCATCTTGAGTACATGTCCAACTACAAATTAAGCTAAAAGAATTAAGATTGCTTCGTTACTTTTTTTTTTCTTCAATTATATGCACGTGAAAAATAGTCGAAAAACTCATATTTTTTTTATGTTTAGGCAAAAAAATACTTTTTTTTGGAATTCGAACTTTCTTTTAGCTCAATTTGCAGTTTGAAGTCTCAGGAATGAAATGGCGTTTGGTTTTTTGATTTCAGATAATCACAACGCCCAGAATCATGGCAGCAGTGGAGCAACTTTTTTTTTTACGTCTTCCTGTTGAGTGGTGTAACTCCGATACTAATCAATAGATTGGCTTCAAATAATTATAAAACTTTGTCGATATGTACTCAAAGAAGAAATAAAATTCAAAAGTTATTTTACTTGAACGGTTTTTTTAATAATGACTGTCAAAAAAGGCATAAAAATACGGCCTTCACACTAGACGACCCCCTTAAGTACAATGGGCTATAAAGCCTGAGTGCTTGAGGTAATGATCTCCCTTAGGTTATTTCCTTGGCTCTCCTTCGCATCCATCCATGCATCCAACTAAACTTAAACTTAAACAAATAAAATAAATTAATTTTGGAAAAATTATAAAGTTTAAGTTCAAGGGAATGTTCCATAAAAAATTAAAAAGACCAATTCGTTTCGTCAATCAGAATCAATCATTCTGAGAAAAACCAGCCCGCATTTCATGAACATTTGTCTATGTATTATTAACTAAATTATTTAAAATATTTACAACAATAACACATATTTTATAAGCAGATGTCAATAAAATTTCCTCTTATAGAAGAAACAATTTCTTTAAATTTTTCAATTAACCCCCGTCCATCGAATTCTAACAATGCATTGAAATTTCCAAGCACATTCCGTAAACTAATAAAAATTAAGCAAACCCTTCGCAACCACACACACACAAATATTTAGCATGAGTGTGTTTCTGTGTGTGACTAAATGTGAGTACGTCTATGTGTGTGTGTGTGTGTCTGTTTGTGTGAGTAAAAATGGCAAAACTTCAATTTGCCCGAAATTGTTATGCAAATTACGTGCAATGAAGTGCCCAAAGTGCTCAGAAATGAAACCCTAAAGAATTTCCATGGTCACTTCCGTCAAACGCACACAATCACACACACACATATACATGGATAAATCCCAACAAAATATGATGATATGCGACATGTTGTTATGAATACTAAAACGTGGACATGTACATGAATCCACATGCCTACATATGTAAAGGATGTTTGGCAATTATTTGTTGTTGCTGTTGTTGTTGTTGTTGCTTTTGTCAAGTTAATAGCAAACGTACGAAAAAGGACTAAACCACATTAATTTAACAGAACGAGGGTCAATTTCAATTTTGGGTCTTTGAATAATAAGCAGAGCGGCTAAAACGCTTAAAAAGAGTGCACGCACACATACTCACACATCCATATAATACATGCTCATATATAAATATGGCTACCGGCATGTACAATGTGCACTGTTTTCATATATACGTCCAGACGCACCCACACCAATTTTACTCAAATTGATTTTAAGCTCCAAAAGTCAGTAAAACAAAATCGAGTGCAGAGAAAAAAAACGGTGGCGTTGAAAAATCAAAGCTTACACCCCTGAAAATATGCTGCGAATGATAAGCAGAAAAAAAATTTGTAAAGTCGGTCAAAATCAGCAGCAACGGCATTCGCCGTCCACTGAGACTTATGTCAACACAGATAAATTTCCAGTCAACAGCGCAGCTGCGAAGCCACTGTGGACGCTAAGGTCGATGCCGGAGCCGGGGTCGTTGTGTGGCAGCAATGCGCATGGAAATAGTGAAATTTGCTAAACCAATTGAGGGGCGGCGCTGGGATTTAGTACGTTGGCCGGCTGTCATAACGGCGCATTGAGACTGGAGTGGCGCAGAGGTCAGGACAGGCCGCCAGTCGCAGAGCTTAGCCGTCGTCGGCAACGCCAACGCAGCCAACTGCGCATAATGTGTCTCCATCAGATAAAATCGTGATGAGTGATGCTGCCGCAGCCGCTGCCAATTGCCACGTCTGCCACCACTAATGTGCCCACCAACGCTGTCGCTGATGTTGTTGTTGTTTTTGGCAGTTGCCAAAGACTGGCTTTGCTGCAGGCAACCAATGAAGAAATGTCCGTTTTGTTTTTTCGTCTGCTTTCTTTTTTTTGTTGTGGGTTGGGTTGGAGACCGACAATTGAACGTTATCGAACGCACAATAAGCGGCATTTTGTGTTTTTGTACCGTGGTTGTTGTTGTTGTTGTTGTTGTTGCTGTTCTTAGTGGCTGGCAACTGGGAGGTGTTAGCTGACACAAAAGCCGTGCGCCTGACAGCCGAAGATTTACCGAATTACCGACAGACACAGCTACCCATTTCAAGAATAGTAAATTTTCATAGATGAACTTTTGTCAACGCCTAAAAGTATGCAGCCACACAATGGACGCTAAAATGCCAGCAACTAACTGTAAAAATCTTTTCACCTTTTAATGGCCATGGTATGGTTATAAATTGATAAAGATATAAGGTGTAAGAAGAAGAGATATACGATTTCTCAGGCAACTTTTGTTGGTCACAAAAATTTACAACTACTCTTGTTTCGGTACAAAAGTGTTTCAGACAAATGCTGGTAAACGCCTAAAAGTAGATATGATTCAAAAATTTATGCTAATATGCAGCTAAATATTGTGGCAATATTATTCACAAATTGTGTCAATTAGTCAAAGAGGAAACAACTCATATCTCTACCATTAGACCATCAATGCTCTGATTGACTAAAACTGTCACGAAAATGTACAAAGTTTAAAAAGTTGTCATCATCTAATCACCTAAAAGTATGTTGTTGGTAATATGTTGTACTATAACGTCAATTTAAAAATACTGAAACATAAAATTATACAAAATAAATTTAATGACTATCATAAAATTTACATTTTATTTTTTATGAAAACACATTTTTTATGTCTTTATTTTTTATGACATACAATTTCAATTTAATTTTTTATGACAACACATTTTTTATATCATAAAATTTAAATTTTAATTTTTATGACAACAAGTCTTGTATATCATAAAATTTAAGTTTTTTTGTCATTGTCATAGAATTAAAATTTTATTTTTTATGACAACAAATTTTTCATGTCAGAAAACTTAAATTTGATTTTTATGACAACAAATTTTTATGTCATACAATTTCAAAATTGTTAATTATGACAGCAAATTTTTGATGTCATACAAATTAAATATTATTTTTTATGACAAATTATTTATGTCATAAAATTTAAATTTTCTTTGCTATGACAATAAATTTTGTATATCATAAAATTAAGTTTTTATGTCATTGTCATAGAATGAAAATTTTATTTTTTATGACAACGTACTTGTTATATCATAAAACTTAAATTTTATTTTTATGACAACAAATTTATTGTGTCATACAATTTAAAACTTATTGTTTTTGTGACAGCAAATTTTTTATGTCATAAAATTTAAATTTAAATTTTTTATGACAAAAATATTATTTTTCACTGTCAAAAAAATCAAATTTTATTTTTTATGATAACATATTTTGGATGTCATAAAATTTTAATTTTTTATGTCATTGTCATAAAAATAAAATTTTATTATTTCTTACTTATGTATTTTTATCAAATTAAAATTTTTCAAATTTTATTTTTTATGACAGCAAAATTTTTGTCATTGTTTAATTTCAAATTTTATTTTTTATGACAACAAATTTTGTATGTCCAAAAATTTTAATTTTTTATGACACTGCCGTCATTTCTATTTTTTTCTGCCGAGCCATAAAATTTTAATATTTGATGTCATTGTCGTAAAATTTAAACTTTAGTTTTTGTTTTTTTGTAATAGAACTGAAATTTTACTAATGTTTACTTTTTTTTATCATAAAATAAAAATTCTTTTTAAATTAAATTTTTATTACAGCACATTTTTAGATTTCCAATTTTATGTTTTATGACAACAAATTTTGTGTCATAAAATTTTAATTTTTTATATCATTTTCGTGAAATTTAAATATAATTTTTGTTTTTTTTTGTCATAATACTTAAATTTTAGCCCCCGTGGCTCAGTTGGTTAGTGCGTTGGACCGCGAGTCGAAGGCAGCGACGCAGGTTCAAATACTGTCTGTAATAACACCTTAAAAAAAATAACGGGAAAACTCGTTTTCTCTTTCGGTGGCTGTCCTCTCAGCTGGAAATGGCAAACCTCTGAGAGTAAAAATTGCTTGTGAAAGAGCTCCCAACCTGCCGTTCGGAACCGGCATAAAACTGTAGGTCCCTTCCACCCGCGTACAAATTTACACGCACAACACGGGTGGCTGCGGAAAGCTAGGCCTTAGTCTCGCTTAAGCGGGCTGTCGTGCCAGTCAATTATTAATTAATTATTACTTAAATTTTATTTTTTTATTTATTTTGATCTTAAAATAAAAATTCTTTTTCAATTTTATTTTTCATGACAGCAAATTTTTTGTCACTATTAAATTTCAAATTTTATTTTTTATATCATTGTATATCATTGTCGTTAAATTTATATATAATTTTGGTTTTTTTTTGTCATAAAATTTAAATGGTACTTACTTTTTATTTATTTTTAAAAATAAATAAAATTAAATAAATAAAATCAATTTTTTGTCATAAAAAATCAAATTTAAATTTTGACTATGAAATTACTATGAAAAGCATTCATTACATGATAACGAAGTTCTTGTGGCCTCAACTGGATGGAAACCAACTGAGCTCAAGACACATCCAATGCGTCATTATTGAGATAGTACAAAATGTCTTCGAAACTTGAAAAAGAGCAAAAGCTTCGAAGGCCGATTGCCCAAAATTTGATTCCATAATTAATAGGAATGTTTCCTTCCTCAATAAAGCTTCCTCAATAAAAGTGCGTTTAATTTTTAAATTAATTAGTTCACTTTTATTGGGTCACCCTACATATCTAACTATAAGTTTATTTTCACACTTAAATGACGTTTCCTTGCTTTTGAAATTATAATAGCGGAGTTTACTCTTCATAGCATTTTATGTGTAAAGTTGCTATCGTTGCAATTTTTGATTTTTCGTAATGTCTTCGAAAGCAGTTGTAGCGACAGATTGCTACGATAGCAACTTTATCCCGGCATCGGTGTGGTGGGGTATACCATACCCCAGAGGTTGTATTTTTGTAAATATTACGCCTATCAGTTTTTTGTGGGCACTATTGCTTCTAGTAGCTGTTAATAACAGTCCAACCTTATACATTTGCTATCCAAAAACAACTTGAGTTTTACCAAATTTCAGTAACATCCTGCTAAATTTCATTGGGGTATGACATACCCCACCACACCAATAACGTGACTTTTTGTGTAAATGGTTTTGAATTCAAATTGATATTTTTGATGGTCTAGTAGTCATCGATTTATTCAAAAACTCACCGTACGGAAACATAAGAGGCAAATACGAACTGTCCAACTGCTACGTGCAAGTAAAGCTCCCAGTTCAGTATTCGCATTTCGTCGCCGTAGAAAACTAATGTCGTATGTTCCATTGAACTTAATAGCACATACGACAATCGTTTTCATCGTATCATATGTTCCAAAAAATATCATTATTTTTGTACATCATCATGATTCTGTAAATCCTTGAGATAATGCGAAGCTGTACCAAAACGTCGTCAGTACAGCACACAATGTTCGGTTTGTCTGAGAGCAAAAACCTTATACATCTTGCAAAAAAAGCGCAAGACCTGGAGACCCTGTATTTCGCTATTCTTTCACCGTAGCTACCGAAAATTGTATGTCACATAACTATATGTATGTCGTTTTTAAAACAGACTATGGTTTTTGGAAAATTATACAATGTAATTTTTTTAAACCCCATTTTATGAAGTCAACCTATAAATCTCAGTATTTTTCGTTTATTTTTCTTATATTTGTTATTTTCTTTTACAAATTGCTTGCACATGAAATTTTTTTGCATTTTCTTACGTAAAATTAAATGAAGAATAATATGTAATTGCTATCTTTTATATTTGTGTTGTTTCGTGGGGTTGGTGCTATATAAAGTTTTGGGGTATGTCATACCCCACCACACCAATAACGTAATTTTTTTTCACCACACCAACGCCGGGTTATACCTACCATTATACCTTCGGATAATGTGCACTAATATGACAGCAACTATTTATAGATATATGCTGCCTCTATAAATTTCAATACAGTACTGAAAACTTTAAAACAGTACTACAAATTTCAGCGCGCCTAAATGTATGCTCAACAATATCAATTCTAACAAACACCTCTATGCCGTCGAATAGCACACACGCTCACCTGTTTTACATTCGTTGCCAGTGCAAATGTGAAAATGCTTCAATCTAAAGCAAAAATCGTGTTAACTATCCATTAGGCAATATTTCCACATGATTAGCCGCAGGTTTCCTTCCGCTTCATTGCCGGCAGTCATTTGGTTTTTTGCCAACTATTGCCAACAGTACTGCGGTTGTTATTACGTTGCTCTTTGTTTTTGGTTTTGTTGTTATTGTCACTCTGCTGCTGGCCAAAAAAAAAATATTTGCCTACAACTCGCATTGCGGCGTTGTTTGCATTTCGAGTTTAGCTCAAATGTTTTCATTTTATTATCGCTAATTTGATTGCACATGCACACAGTTGGACCCTGTACTGTGCTGACATTTAAGCATTGACATTTTGTAATGGAAACGACAATTATGGTGTCAGTTATTCGGTCAGTTGTGATGCGAGTGTTTGTAAATGATAAGAGTTTAGTTGAATTGGCTACAGACAATTGTTGCTTTTTGGCAATTGCGAAAATGTTTAATATTTTTACGTATACTTACAACAATTATGCACTTTTTTTTGTTTATTTCAAATATTATTTGTTTGGTTTTATAGCTCAATTCATGTTAATTAAATCTCCAACTGATTGTTGACTTCATTGTCACCTTTGAACATGTGTCGCTGTGTTGACAGCGGCCTGTTGTGCCTTAAATAATTGATGCATTGTTTAGCTCTGCAAGTGTAACAGCAAAAAGAGAAAGTGATGCGAATTGTTACAGCTGTGCTGGTTCACAAACCAACTCATTCGTCAGCACTAACTGCCTAAGCAGTCAGACCATTTTTTGTACTCCACTTTTATAGCTCAATTCATGTTAATTAAATCTCCAACTGATTGTTGACTTCATTGTCACCTTTGAACATGTGTCGCTGTGTTGACAGCGGCCTGTTGTGCCTTAAATAATTGATGCATTGTTTAGCTCTGCAAGTGTAACAGCAAAAAGAGAAAGTGATGCGAATTGTTACAGCTGTGCTGGTACACAAACCCACTCATTCGTCAGCACTAACTGCCTAAGCAGTCAGACCATTTTTTGTACCCCACTTCAACTGGAAAAGGCCAAACTGTCACTATCAGTCAAGCAGAGTAAATTTAGCTTCACATTTGACACTTACATATGCAACACAACTGTCCAAAAGTGTCATGTTGACATATTTAAGTTCACTTTTTTTGTGCAATTTTTTTGAGGACTGTTGCACTTTCAACAATGGTTTTAACAAGCTTGTGATGGGTTGAAATGCCAATATGTGAGATCAAATAAAACAGAAAAACACACACAACTAGCATTCATGGCGGTATTCATGATTTGTGTAGATGAAACTTGAAAGAGCAAAATAATGAAGAAACACTAAAGAACAGAAGACATAGTTCCCACAATATTAGAGATTTACTATCTTAATTTAAAACATGTTTTTCTGCATATCTCTCAGGGCATTTTCAACACATCGTGAATACCACCATTGATATAAAGAGCGTAGAATTTTTAACGTAAACGATTAGGGTTGACTAAGTTAAGTAAAAGTTTGGTCTTGCTAAAAAAAAACACCTGAATCTACGAGAACTCCTAAGTCTCATTAAAGCTGTGAATCTAGATGACATCATCTTGCAGTCAGGAGGCACAATAAATCAACAATGGTTCGTAGTGGTAAATACTCGACTTACAATCCAACTATCTGTACCCTTAAGACATAACTTTACCTTAAGTCAAGTTTAAGTTGTGATGAATGTTTGTGTAAAAAGAAAAGAAATAGGGAGAAATTTGTATATACTATTTTTGTTCTAGTTTAGGAGTTATAGGCATTATTCTTCCTTATTCGCTCTGCTAGGGAGCATAGGGCTTCGACAAAGCAATTGTCACCTCCCTTTTTCGATTTTCTCAACTTTTTTTATCAACTGTTGGGTGAGCAAGGACCTTTTACTAAGAAATGCGTACTTCTAGTTTTAGAACTTTCCACTGATTTTTTAGATTTCACTGCCTTCTGTTGGAAAAGGGAGACATTTGGATTCATTTTTGACAGCTGAAGCCTTCTGTGAGTAAATGCGTCATTTTCAGGGTCCAAGACTTTTCTAGTTTAAGACATTAAAAATCTTAAAAATGTCAGAAATTTTAGATTTTTCGATCATACATTGGGATAGCAAGAGCTTTGGATTAACTTTGGGCAGATGAAGCCTTCAACTATCAAATCTATTTTAGGAGGCAGAGATATTCAAAGTTGAACAATAAAAGTTATAAAACAAAAACTATGTTCAAAATCAAATATCTAAACTTTCTGTCGGGATACAAAGAATTTTTTAGACTTTTTAAGGTCCACAAAGTGACTTTTACTTTTTTATTTAAAAAATTTCAGGCTTCTAGCTCTTGCAATTTAAAATATTGAGACTTCTTTATCAAAATTTAGCTGTTGAAGCAATTTTAAGACTTTCAACTTATTTCTTCGATTATCTCGGTTGCATGCAAAGATTTTCAACTAATTTTTATTTATTTATTATTTTTTTTTATTTTTTTATTTATTTATTTATTTTTTATTTATTTATTTATTTATTTTTATTTTTTGTTTAGCTATTCATTTAATTTTTATATATTAATTTATTAATTAATTTATTCATTTATCTATTTATTTGTTGCATAGTAAAGCATACAAATTTCTATTAAATATGTAATTAAATATCCCGCAAATTTCTATGGCGGTTCTGATCACAGGTCCCTGTTTTCTTTGATTTTCGATGACATTGGCTCAATCTTAACAATGACACGTTGGTGCTCGGCCTTGAGCTCAGAAATTGTTTGTAGTTCATTTACAGAGGCCAGAATTTTCATAAAACCTCAAAGCTGTAAATTGAAGCGCGTTAAATTGCTCAATCTGGACGGCCAGATTACATGAGAGATTCGGAAAATGATTCGGGAAAAGATTCTACTTGTTAAATAATTGTTGTTACAATAAATCGATTGTTTTTTCCATGAGAACACATTCTTCCTCTGTCTAGCACTTTATTTGTGATAGTCAGAACAATCGTAAATGATACCTGTCAAATTTCAAAGTTGCCACATGCAGAGAAAAAACCTGCACCCAATTTAAATCGTACACTATATTTTACTGATCAGCTCTAGAAAAATACTGCTGATGATTTTGAAGTTCTATCTCCCTGTCTGGTTCGAGTGACGTAATAAAAACGAAAAAAATCAAACGCAAGAAATATCACAAAACTTAAAATTTCCTTAAATTTCCTTAAAATTTGTATGTATTGAGACATCTTATATAAAAGGAATTAAGTACGAAGAGAAAAATTAGAAAGCCAGAAATATTTTCAAAGGAATTAGAGGTTTTCTAGTTTAACTTTTTTCTATAATCCAACCCTCGTCTTCATGGAAAGCGCACTTTGGTAAATAAATCCATGAAAAACTGCACACTTAATCAGCGTTTGTTGAAACTCAATTTCACATCTTCTAATGTACGAATTGATCGGTGATTACTTTCTACCCAACAATGCCGCCTTGATACTTCATTGCTGACGCACTGAGCTCGTTGTCATAAATTCGTTGCTCATTGGCGATTCCCTTTGACGCTTAAATTTTAAATGCACCATTAGCATGATTTATGCCCATTTAATTTTGCCATAAATTTCACAAACACACACACACAACAAGTGCGAACAAAAAATGACGTCAACAGAACGACGACAGCTTTGTGTATAAATGCGCGACGTCTGTCCGTCCGCACATATAAATTGCATAATTGAATTGGCATTAAAGCAACCACCAAGCGACCGTGACGACCAGTCAGCCGGCCGAGCAGGCACACACACATCAAAAGTTCCGCTTACAGCCGATTAAATTACTATAAAATGAAATTACACACAACAACAAAAGCGACTAAAACGGCAAAAGTGAGAAATGTGAAAAATCACAATGCTAAACGTTGCGCCGCACAACCCATTGTATGCCACAAACCAACAAAACAACAACAGCAAAAATACAAAAAAATTGTTCATATAAAAAAAGCAAATTCATTCAAAACGGCAGCATTAAAGTTTTCGAACGCAATTGCAGACCGCTTTTTTTTTGGGGTGGCTGCGCGCCCGGCGATAGGCAACGCCAGAAACAATACGAGGTCGATGATGCTGGCCGAAGTACGGACACAGCACAATGGCACGAAAATTAAACTACGAGTAAAGGCAAAGGCGTACAAAGGCAAAGGCTGACAAGCGGCGACAATCGCTAAAAGCGAGCAGCCAACTGCTACAACTACAACAACCATAAAAGTGAAACTAGCAAAAGGACATCGTTGAATGAAGAAATGACTGACTGAAGTTTCTTCGGCTTTACACTTTGCGCTTTTGGCTGTGTTTTATGCGGCTTAATTGCGCCGGTTGCTTTTGTAGCTGTCGTCGTCCTCATCGTCGTTGGCGTTGTAGTCGTCGTTATGGGCCTTTGTCAACCGTTTAGCTGACTGGCCGGCGACTGACGTACAAAAGCCATTCAGGTAGCGTAAAGTTGCACGTTTTCTGCGAGTAATTTGCAGATTAGTGCGTGGCGCTGTGCAAAACTTTTGCGGCACATTGTTGTGACTTGTTGTTAAAGTTGCTTTTGTTGTTGTTGTACCATGTTTGTTAGTAACGGCATGAAAAGGTCAATTAGGTGACTAATTTCATGGTCGAGACGCTGCAGGTGCAAAATTGATGTTACGGCACCGAAAGTTTGGCGAAATCGTAGCGGAAATGTTGGACAGTCAGTTGAAAGTGAGGCTAAGCGTTGTGCTGGCAGCGTTAATTGGAATTTGCGTTGAGGAAAATTCAATCAGTGCAACAAGAAATTGAGATATCTGTGCTGTGCGTATGTAAGGATAAGAAATTATTTTATTTGATGTTGCTTTTTCAATTTGAAATTATAATAATTAAATGTTATAAAAATGTCAAATTTAAAAAACCTTTGAATGAAATTGTTTTGCCAATTAAAAATGTTCTGTACTTTATAAAGTAAACGAATTGAACAAATTCGTTTTAATAATTTAAAATAATAATTTAATTTTAATTTGAAATTATTTGGTTTTTTCAATTTAAAATAAAAAAGAATTATAAAATTTAATTAACCCTTTCGGGCCCGCTCCTAAACCAACTGTTCGACTGGGAAGTCGATCTCGATTTGTTTACCTCTCTCCAAAATTTCTTTTCGACCCATTCTCCAGAAACTCTATCTCATTATTTTCGCCCTCTTCTTCAGCAGACTTGTCCCAGTCAAACTCCAGAATGGCTTCTATATCCACTTCACAAAGTCCTTTGCGTGGTTCATTCATGTTTTCGGTTTCAATATTTTTGCTACCACCGCGGCCCAAAGTTGCTTATAAGCAACTTCAGTAAACAAACAAATCAATAACAATATAACTTTTATTTTACTTTTTCATTTCACATTTTTATTTCACCTTTTATTCTTAAAACTGCGTACTTGTTTTTTTTTAATTATGATTTATAAGTATTTTTATTTAATTTATATTTTTTGCACTATAATTTTACCACGCGCGATTTGATCGACTTTACTCTGAATTATGTATCGTAGTTGTGTTGTTACTGTTTATTTTTTTGTTGTTTTCTTATTCTAAGAACTTCAATTAACCAATTCGATGTCTATTTTGATGAATTAGTTTCGTTGGTTTCAAATAAAACGGCGCTAAAAGTCGAAGTTGCTTATGAGCAACTTTGGGGTCCAAAGGGTTAAAACTACAAATTGAAATAATTTAAAAATATAAAATTATACAGATGCCAAATTTTACTTCGAAATTCAATGAATCAATAAAATTCTTTTAAAATTAAAAAAAATTCTACAATTCATGCAGAAAAGAATTAAAAAATTTAGTTTGGAAAACTAACTCAGACCATTGAATAAATTTAAAAAATAATTCCAAATTATAAATTATAACTTTTATTTAGTAACAAAATAGAATTCAGTCAAATAAGAATGAAAAATAAATAAAACTAAATAAAAAATACTTACAATTCATTGAGTAAAACAAAATTTATAAAATCTCTAAACACAATCGAACAGAAGAAAAGTGCAACTTACAATTTTGAACGCTTGATTAAATTCTTTACCCCAACATGGGTGGAAATTTATGCACAAAGCTTTATGCAAACAACAACAACAACAATAAAAACAGCCTTAACTTAGAAAATAAACCAAGTGAAGCAAATCAAACGACAGAATGCAACAAAACCGCATTCCACATGGACGGCCGCACTGTTCCTTTATCTGTCTATTTGGCTGTGCCTACACACACACACACACACACAATAAAAAATAACAACAAAAACAACAACACCAATACCAGCAAATACCAGGCGCACCATAACAATGATAAATACTTTCGACTTTTACCAGTCGAGCGACACCAGCATCGCGTCGGGCATTCGGTATGAAAGCCATACGCCAAATAAACCTCAACCGAAATTGCACAAAATAAAGCAACGAAGTGATTCGGTAGTTTTGTAAGTCTACACTCGCGCGCGCACACACACACACACACATACAAGTACACAGGAAAATATAAATGTTGACCTATGCTGCCACCTCGGCGCTGAGGTTGGTGCCAGCATTGAAATATTTGAGTCATTTTGCCCGTCGAGGCAGCAAGGCAAAAGGACGACAAAGGCAACACCGAAAGGACTAGGCGAAATAATGAATGAGCATTTTCGAAAGGCAAACATGGCGACAGCAGCGGCAGCAACAACATCAACGCTGTACAACACAAGTCTGCCAAGTCTGAGCGTTGGCCAGCGCGTCATTGCAACGAAAGCGTTTAATCCTTGAAATTTTTGAATAAACGAAATGTCAGCGGTGCCGGTTGAGAATTGGTGCGACGCATTCTAATGCTGATGAATGAGCTTTTGTTGAAATTATTAGCAATTTTCATTGCCCGTCCGTCTCGCGCTGATGAGTGCGCGGCCTTCTTTGTGTCGTTTGCATTGTACAATAGTTGTTGTTGCTGTTAAATGTTTCAATGCTAAATGCTCCAGAAGACTAATAGATGCTAATATTTTATATTGTCCCAAGGCTCATTAGCGTCGTCATAACATTTATTAGGCGGCACCTTTGTGCGCCTGCAAGTAGGCAACAATTTGCTTCACAGCAAAAATGCAGACAATGCATTGCGAAATTACACATTTCGCAAAGCTCACAATGCATTTGGAGATTTGAAAAGGTGCAATTTTGATAATTTGTTGAATGTAGATAGAAGTCGGTTGGACACAATGAAAATATTTTCGTATCTGAGGAATAACACTTTAAGCTTGAACTGTCAATGAGACACAATACTTATGTTTTTTATGTAGATATGTTATGTCACACATAAATTTTCTACCTTTTTTAAAAGTTCACAAATGTTCAAGCAAAATTGTTCCCTTGCAGTTAAATCTCCATCACTCTCTCTCGTCCTGACCACAACCCTTTTTAACCACAACACACTGAGTGTCTGCTGCCTGCGTTTAATTCTTCATTAATTACGCCTTAATTTGCAGGGCATTCACGAAATGTTCTTTTTCATTGGTAATATTTACATTACATGCTTTTTTTTGTATACGGCACAGACACTGCTGAGCATGCGAAATATTTATCCATACACACTCACATACACACATACACAATGGTTGAGTGAAGTGAAAGGACAACCCAGACATCGTCCGCTGTTTGTGCGTTTGTATTCACCTGACAGCAATTTCACAGTCTGCTTTTATAAAATCACAGCGTCTGCTTTATTGTTGAGCATTTAAGAATTCTTGTGAAACTTTTACAGATTTTAATTTCGAAGGAATGCATGCGGCTCTGTGCATTGATTGCACGTGTTGTTGCTACTGTAGTTGTTGCTATTGAATTGATAATTGTTCTGTTCATATTTGGTCATTCAACGAATCGATGAAAGCTGCTGCAGCTCTAGAATGCAAATCTATATATCTGTGAAAGCATTTATCTCTGAAGGCAAAAGCTTTCCACAAAGGAGTCTTTAGTTGGTCTTAGGTGATGGGAAATTCTTGAAATTTTAATTGAGTAATTTTATGCTAAGGAGATAGACAACAGCGAGCGAGAGAGAGAGAGAGAGAGTAGATAGATAAGAGCCTCGGCTGTCAGGTGGACCTTGCCGTCTCGTGGCTGATGAGCTGACCAAAGTGAGGCTATGCTATGGAAGTACAAAGCTAAGCCAGATACAGGACGGTTTCCTCCATTTGGAAGAACAGTTATAGGTAGCAAAATCGCGCCTAATTAAGAGAGTGGTTCAACCGATTTGACTAAGCTACAACTCCCGTAGAATAACCGATTTGTTGTTAAACTCTCGCAGGAATTTTTTCAGGCTAACGGCGGTGATCATAGGTTCTTAGCTAATTGGTTTAGCGAGATTAGTGATCCCCCATAATTCTTTTTGCAAGAGCTTCTGGAAAGTGCAAAGCTAAGAAAGATATAGGACTGCTTGCTCCAGGTAGAGGGCAATAGGTAGTAAAAGCCCTTCTACCGAGGAGTGACTCGGCAGATATGGCCAAGCTACAACATCCTTAGAACAAATCTGCTGTTAAACTCTCATAAGAATATCTTCAGGCTGACAACAGTGATCAAGGGTCTCTCAACAATTGGCGTAACGCAGGGAGATTAGGCAACCGCTAAAAATTGTTTTGCAGAAGCTGCAGGAAAGAAAACGAGTTTAAGATACTCGAAAACTTCCTATGCGGCTTACCTGCCTTGGCTTTGAAAAGACTAAATTTCTTAGGGCATAAACTAATTGGCTCTCTAGAAGATCTGTGGAAGACAAGACTAAAGCGCATCCAGTCATGTCTAGACAATGCGTTTTGCGTCTAGAAAATATGGTTTGGCTCTAATGCTTAGTATTCTCTTCCACGTAGAGATGACCTATTCGAGGAAACAATAACAAAACGGTATACGAGTTCTAATTGAGCGAGTTGAGTAAATTAAACAGTCGCTGCTACCTTCTTAGTTATAAGAGAGCATTATGTATTACGACGTGTTGGAAACATTATATAATCTATAAACATACTAGTCCTGACAGTCAGTCTTTTGTTCTGACTGACTGATTGTCTAATTCATCATCGACGAACCTTAACTGCTGAAGCTATAAACATGAACGCATGAAATTTTAACTTTAGAAACATTCTACGAAACAAACCTCCACTAAGAAGGCGTCTTAGCGTCTTAAATAACACTAAATGGATTATGGTGTAAAACGAAGAAACATGATCAATTGGGCCTTCAAACTATGTGAAAAGAGACAACATCTAAAAAAATAATAAAACATTGTGTTTTTAGTTTTCAAAACAACAATGTCAAACAACAACGCTAACAATGGGTTAAGGTTTGTATACGGAAAGACTATGGGAAATCATGAACCAACTTTAAATACTGTGAAAACATTTAACATAAAATGAAAAATAATTCCATAGGTTCTTTTTTTGACAGTGAAAATCTAAAAGGGTCAACGAAAGGTTAATAATTTGTATGAAAAATATATATATTTAATGTTCCCTTTGACTTCACACTGGGAGATACAACTTCAACTGAGAAACCATTGAACAATTTTTCAGTATTCATCACGATTTTATGGGATTAACAGAAATCAAGAATTAATCATGGAATAAAATCTCCAAATCATAAATAATTCAAGTTAAGTTCAAAAATCGTAATGGATATAAGTTGAATAGGAGATTACGTGGAGAAATCTCCACATACACTTGTCCTGCATTATCTAAAGGTAGGAAGACTCACTGGCAACATTTTGTTTAAAAATCTGGGATCTAATCGATAGACCTATTCATAGTCTAGATTCTAGAAGCCTATGGCTTCGTAAGAAGCTGGAATTGCTTCCACGAGTGAGTGGACTTCGATTTGAGTTCGATTGATTGTAATATTACAATTGGCTTCTAGGGCCTAAGTAGGCTCCCTTTAGAGCAGCCAATCCTACTTACGTATCTACATACATACCTACCTTATGAGAAGAAACATGAGTCAAAGAGTAGAAAATTGAGTAGAGAGAGTAGAATTTGTTCTATAAATTCTAAAATTGAAATTCTAGAGCAAAAGATACTTTTGAAATTATAGAATTCAATATAATTCGAAAAATAAAATTTAAGAATTGCTTCTCCTTTTATGATTCGGCTGTTGCTTTTGAAATTCTAGAATTCAATAAAAATTCAAATTTTGAAATTTCAGAATTTCTTCTTTTGCTTTTAAAATTATAAAATTAAATAAAATTCCAGAATTGCTTCTTCTTTAACGATTTGTCTTCTTGAAATTCTAGAATTAATAAACATCAAAAACTGAAATTCCAGAATTGGTTAATTTGCTTTTAAAAATAATTACAAAAAATTCAAGAATTGCTTCTTCTTCTATGTTTTTTTTTGCTTTTAAAATTCTAGAATTTAGACTTTACGCTTCTTCTCTTTTTCTTTTGAAATTCTAGAATTTAATAAAAATCTAAAACTGAAATTCTAGATTTGTTTCTTTTGCTTTTAAAATGAATTAAAAAAAATGAATTTTAAAAAAATTCTATAATTGCTTTTTTTGCTTTTAAAATTATAGAATTCAATATAATTCTAAACATAAAATTCCAGAATTGCTTCTTTTGATTTTCAAATTATAGAATTAAAGAAAGTTCTAAAAATAAAATTCCAAAATTGCTAGAATAGTATTTAATAAAAATTAGAAACAGAAAGTCCAGAATTGCTTTTTTACTTTTAAAATTATTAAATAAAGTAGAGTTCTAGAAATGAAATTCTAGATTTTAAAACAAATCAAAAATTGGAATTCCAAATTGCTTCATCTTTTTCTTAAATTAAAAATTCTAGAATTTCAATAAAATCTGAAACTGAAATCCAGAATTGTTTCTTTTGCTTTTAAAATAAAATAAAATTAAAAAAAAATATCAAAATAAAATTTCAAAATCGCTCAAATTTGCTCTTGAAATTTAAGAATTTAATGATATTCTAAAAGTTGATGTCTTAAAATCTTCAGTGGTTCATAAGACAAAGATGTATTCATCTGTAGAACCTCTTTTTAGAACCGATATCTGCTACAAATTTATGAAGCATCAAATGGATCTAATTTAAGGATTTGGTTCTTACCCAAACTATGGAGTCTGAGTTATCATTTTTAAATTAAATCTCTGTAATATGTAACCAGGTAGTGTGATATATCCCCACATTCCTTATTTTATGTTCACCTAAAAAAAACAAAATGTCCAAGTTTGAGTCCTGAATATCTCAAGAATTTAATTCCTAGTAACCTATTTGCATTTTATTTCACTAAAAAAAGCAAACAACAATCAAAGTCATTTTGCAAAAAAATTATTCAGCATCGCCAAATGCTTTCCAGACGTTTAATATCTGTAGGCCAAAGTCATTCTTGTAAATAATAAGATTTCATTTTCTTCTTTTCCAGCCATGAACATCTTATTAGCATACGCCACCAAAAGCCTCTCAATGCCTAAATTGCAGCCATCTCTGCTAACCTCGATTATCTGTGGCTTAGCTGCAATTTCGAAATGGCCTCATTTTTCACCACCAATGCCATAATTTTTCAAATAATTCATACAAAAAAACGCCAACGCAACACACACATTTCAATAAACATCAACGAAATGCTGACATCGCAGCGCGTTGTGATTTATTTCGTTTATTTGCCAGCAATAATGCGTTGTATAACTCGCAATTTTTGCTGCCAACAACTTCATAAATCTCACTGTCAATTACAATGTGTGCGCAATGCTGCTTGAAATGAGAATTTGTTTTTGCTCTCTTGTAGCGCGGTGTCTGTTCTATTTTTCACACACACACATACAACCTTATGGTGGCACTTCAATCTGCTGCAATGAACGTAAGATTGTTTTTTTTTGGGCGCCACTTTGAAATGAAATGTGCACATCTCGCGCACTGCACGTCACCTGTTTGCCCACAGTAAACAAAATGATAAATAAATAAACCTATATGTAAGTAGGTGAAATGCGCGTACAAGCTGACTGTCAGTTCGGCATAACGTAAAAATATATAATAAAGTGGCTTTTGCTTGCATTATGGGTCTTGTCACCTTGAAGTATGCTATAAAAAACAGCAAACGCCAACGAGCGCACTGCTTGCTCGCATATATCGTTCTGTGTTTGTGTGTGTGGGTGTGTGTACACTTCCAAAAATAAACGTTGCGACATTTGCAATTTATGTTGTTGTAGTTGTTGTTTTTGATGATATTCTCTTTTGCAGCATCATCCATCAGTCGCCACATGGCGCACACTGCTGCGACCGACCAACATTTCAGCCGCCACCAACCGTTGCGCACTTCACGCGCGTGCCAAATGTGTATTTTGCCGCTCGAGCGCCAATTCATAGTTCCGTTATTATGATTATTATTAACTTAAATAGAAAGCAATGCGGCCGCGCATAAATCTCGCTCCCAGCGGCTGCTGGTTGTGCGTTGTTGTTTTTGTCTGTTGGACCGGATTTTTTGCCGCTGTTTTAGCAACATTTCCGCTACCGGATTTATGCTCTACGGGGCTGAAATTTTCTTGGAGTTCCGCTGTGGTGATTCTGAAATAGCTACAGCAGCTGTAACTGCAGCAAGTTTTCTTTCAGTCTCTATTGAATTATTCAAATTTCTTGAGGCTTGTGAAAAGGTCAAAAGACGTAATGAAATTTGCTGAATTTGCTGGTATAAATTATGAGGCGGAACATATTAAATGATGAGATGAAATTAAACGTACTACACAAACTTGTAAAGTTTGAAGAGATATGATGATAATCGATACCAATGTTTGCCTTTTTGTACAATTGAATGGGAAGTTTGATGATTCTGTACCTTTCCTCTTCTCTTCTTCTTCTTCTTTTCTAACAACCCTTTAACATCTCAGAAGTTACAAACATTGGCCATTCTTATAGTATTTTTCATTTTACACTGCAGACATTTCCACTTCCTTTCTTTAATCTTTTCCTTCTCTTCTATTGTTGTCTTCTCTCACTCCTTTTTTCTTCTTGTTTCTAAGACTGTGAAACTGCTCAGAAGCAACAAGAATTGGGCGTATTTATAGTATTTTTCATTCTTTAGTGTCGAAATGTTCACTTCCTACTTCTTCTCTTTTCCTTCTCTTACCTTCGTTAGCTCTTTTTTCTCCTCTCCTTCTTCTCTTTTTGTTCCTAACACCCTGAAACCGCTCAGAAGCGACAAGAATTGGCCATTTCTATAGTATTTTTCATTCTCCAGTGCAGACATTTCCACTTCCTTTTTCTAATCTTTTCCTTCTCTTATTTTGCTCTCTTCTTTTCGCGCTTTCTCCTATTTTTATTTTTTAAGACCCTAAATCTGCACAGAAGCAAGAAGAATTGGGCATGTATATAGTATTTTTCATTCTTCTGTGTAGAAATGTTCAATTCCTACTTCTTCTCTTTTCCTTTTCTTACCTTCGCCAGCTCTTTTCTCATTTCTCTCCTTCTTTTCTTCTTGTTTCTATGACCCTGAAACTGCTCAGAATCGACAAGAATTGGGCATGTCTCTAGTATTTTTCATTCTCCAGTGCAGCCAATTCCACTTTTTTTTCGTATTTTTCTCTTGCTCTCTTCGCTTCGCTCCCTCTTGTCTTCTTGCACCTAAGACCTTGAAACTGCTCAGAAGCCAGAAGAATTAGACTATCTATCTATGTCTATAATATTATTTATTCTTCAGTGTAGAAATGTTCACTTCCTACTTCTTCTCTTTTCCTTTTCTTACCTTCTCCTACCTCTTTTCTTTTCTTTTCTTTTCTTTTCTTTTCTTTTCTTTTCTTTTCTTTTCTTTTCTTTTCTCTTCTCTCCTTCTCTTTTTGTTCCTAAGACCCTGAAACTGCTCAGAAGCGGGAAGAATGGGGCGTGTCTATTTTTTATTGCATTTTTTTATTGTGCAATATAGAAATTTCAATTTATTTTTTGTCTCTCATCTTTTCCTTCTCTTCTCTTGCTTTCTTCTCTTCCCTCCTTCTTTCCTTCTTGTTTTTAAAACCCTTAAATCCAGAAACGTCAAGAATCGAGTGTGTCTAAGGCACTTTTTATTCCCTAGTATAAGCATTACATCCTCCTTCCTCTTCTCTTTTTCTTCTCTTCTTTTTCGTTCTATTTTGCCTTCCTTTTTCTCTTTTCTTGTTTCTGAAACCCTGAAACTGCTCAGAAGCGGCAAGGATTGCACAAGATTTTTTACTCTCGGGAGACTTCCTTTCCTCCTCTCCTTTCTTCTACTTCTTAAATTTTTTAAACCTCAGAAGGGCAAGAATCGGATGTATTTGTAATATTTTTCATTCTCTAGTGTAGAAAGTTTTGTCTGTTTTTTCCTTTTTCTTCCTTCTCTTCCTCTACTTCTTAAAATTCTTAAACCGCTCAGAATTGCAAGAATCGGATGTATCTAAGGAATTTTTCATTCTGCATTACAGAAATTTTTTTTTCATTCTCTACTCGGTTCCTTCTATTTTATCCTTTCTTTTCTTCCTTCCCTCTTCTTTTCTTCTACTTCTTAAAATTCTTAAACTGCTCAGTAGTGCAAGAATCGGATGCATCTATAATATTTTTTCATTCTGTATTATAGAAATTTTCTCTTTTAACTTCTGATAGCCCAAAACAAACCATTCTATTCAAAACTTCTTTCTTTCTTTTTATCAAAACTCTGGTCACCCCATCACTGCCATTATTTCCTTTTCAATGACCAATACCAAATCTTAAGACACTTTAGCCAAAAAGAATGGCCACTTGAGAACTCAAGCAGTCAAACTTAAGCATCTGCACTCAGAATCCAACGAGTGTTGACGCTTCCGCTGCGCAAAATGGCGAAAACAGCACACAAAACCGTCGAGCACCAACCAGAGATGAAATTTTATTGCTTTAATAAAGTATCAAAACTATAGGCAACACGCCCCGTTTCCTCACTCTCTTCACTCCACAATATTTACGAGTTCTCCGTGGCTGCCGCTCCTAGAAGTGAACACAGCACAACGCCCCATGTTGAGCACCTGTAAAGCAGCGGCAGCGGCAACTGCGGCGACGAGCTGGCAGCCGCTGTCGGGACATAACAACTGCCAGTTAAATACGAAACAATGAAAATGAAATGGAAATTATTACAAGCATTTACAAGCGCATTAAATCAAGCAACGACATCCAGCCGCGCGGCGTTCACATACCAATGTCTGTGTCTGTGTGCCTGTGTCTGTGTGTGTGTGTTTGGAATGGGAACGGATGGTTGTAAGGTTTGGCGTTGCGGTTGTCTGGCTTACCGCTGAACTGCTTAATTTGGCTTTCATTGCATTTTTTTGTTTTTGTTTGTTGTTGAACCGCAACCAACTTGCTTTTCGTTGTTTCTTTCTTTCTTTTTCCAACAGGATTTGGTTTGGAATGAATAATTTCAAGATAACCTGCTGTGTTAATGCGGGACACAGAAAGCGGAAATTAAATGTGATTTTAATGAAAAAAGAAAATTGCCAACAGTAGGTGAATGTTTTCGTTTGTGAATGTTTTAGTGCGTGTTTTAGTGTAGACAAATGATGATTTCTCTTGATGGGTGAATGGCAATTTTTCTATTTGAAAGTTTTGAGCAGTTCGAGGATGTTTTAATGAAGGAGAATGAATGTGAATATAGAGTAAGGGAAAAAATCTAAAGCCATATAAATGTATGATTTATGAATAATTGGAAGCGTTTTCATAGACAGTGTTTGCAATAAATGATGATAGAAAAGTCAGCGGAATACTAAACATTTTACTTTCCTTTGGCTTAGTTTGTCTTCAAACCTAATCCCATGTGTCTTGTTATCAGTAGTTATGGGTCCATTAAGCTTAGTAAGTCTTTTAGCTACGAGAGAGAGCAGACGAATAGAAATTTTTTCCCGACCTCTCAGCGAATATTGGCGACTATTTTTACTTCTTTAGAACTTACGACTGAAATGCTAGAGAAAGCACGTCGTTGTTGATTGCTGTCAGCAAACTTCAAATCTGTTGGGTTTATCAAGAAAGTAACTTCAGTTTTGGTGTGTGAAATACAAATAAATTTCTTTACTAACGAATGAACTTTAATCAATGATATATTTTCGATTTTTGCAATGATCTTTTGCCATCTTTCAGGCAACTATATGACTCCGCGCACATAGAACTTTTTGTGCCAACAAGCAACTGAACCAAGTCCAATTCGAAGTCAACAACATTAATGAAATTTTTCCTTTTTTCAATTTTTCAAATTTTCATACTTTAAAATAAATTGCAAGGATCGGAAATGATTATAATATTTTTAATCCAAAAATCAATATATGTTAAAGGAAGCATTGCAGATATATCATGTAGTTTCATAATGTGATTGTTTTTGAAAGCAGTTGTCGAAAAAGCAACAAACCAATATTTATCGATTTTTATTTTGGTTTTATTTTTCACTTGCAGAATGAGAATTTATTTTTCAGTTTAAATTTTTTTTAATCTGATGACGAAGGTCAGAGCTATATGGTTTATGAGAAATTAATTCCCAACCAAGCTCCAATAGTTTTCTCCAAGGTACTAAAGATGTATGTAGCTGAATACACATACAAATGTAAAGCTAAATGTCGTCATAGAACCTTTGGAACACATTATGTGCCTTACATTTATTTTCCTAGATTGGATAAGGTCCCTAAGCTTAACTTTATATCAAATCATTGCTCAAAAAAGCTAAAAATACAGACATCCTAAGATATTATTACTACACCAGTTTTTAATGTCTAAGAGACTCCATCTGGAATCGCTAGATACCCAACCGTGGCAACCAGCTTAGCCTAACCTAACCTATCAAACATGTGTGAGGCCAGTGGTGCAACATAACATCAAATAAATGAGATCATGAAGCAACCATAATGAACCAACGCTAACTCCATCGAAACCTTCATTTAATCAAAAGAAGATCACTCTATCAATTTGTTGGTATAACAAGGAATCGAACGAGACGTTTGGACCCCGAACACCTCCCAAACACAAATCGTTGATCAATATAAATACTGAACTTTTGTTTTTACCTCCAGTTTCATTAGTTGTTGATACTAAACATCTAAATTGATCTTTCGATTCCTTGTAATTCCAACAAATTGATAGAGTGATCTCCTTTTGATTAAATGCAGGTTTCGATGTAGTTTGTGTAGATTCAATATGCTTGCACCATGATCTCATTTCTTTGATGTTATTGCAAACGATTCGTTAAAAAAAATGGTCGACGTTATATGAGATGCATTTCGCAAACATTGGTACATTGTGTTTAATTAATCTCTTTCAATTCTTCTTCTTCTAGTTAGGCAGTCCGCCAAGATTGCCGCTGTGCGGCTAAATGCCATATGCAGTTGGGCACGAACGGACCTTGGCCACACTAGAATACTAGGGTTGGATCTTCCAACACCGACGAATATCGACTATATAGTCCTTCCCCCTAGCTTTGAGCGTAAGTTCACTATAGGGATCCCCAGCAGGTGCGACTGGACGGAAGGCCGTCGCCCGCTGCTAAACGCCATCGAAATCTTCACGGACGGCTCTAAACTTGATAACAGGGTCGGATGTGGAGTTTTCTGTGATCAATTAGGGGCCAGTATTACTGCTCGTCTCCCTGACCACTGCAGCGTCTTCCAAGCGGAGACCATGGCTATACTGCTAGCAGTGGGTCGGTTGCAATCGCAACCCTCTCTTCCCTCGGCTATTTGTATTTTCTCAGATAGCCAGGCAGCAATAAAATCTTTGATAGGTACATATACCTCTTCTAAACTGGTTGCGGAGTGCAGAGCAGCTCTGAATGACATAGCGGAGCATGCCAGGGTTCACCTTAGCTGGGTCCCGGGGCATAGCGGAATCGCTGGCAATTGTGCGGCTGACGAGTTAGCCAGAAAAGGCACTCTGCTTCCAGCTCCTACTACGTTGTGTAGCACCCCCCCTTGCGACCGTCAAATTGATGGTCAAGCAGGCCTATTCCCGCCTGGCTAACCGACTCTGGGCGGAGGAGAACCTATGTAGGATCTCCAAAGAAACCTGGCCGTCGCTTAACCAAGGTAGAACACGTGAATTGCTCCGACTGAATCGGAATTCCATTTATTCCACAGTTTCTGTGCTGACGGGACACTGGACGATCGGCGCACACGCCAGGAGACTCGGCCTCCCATTCAACGACTTCTGCCGCAGTTGCGATGATGCGAGTGAGGAGGAGAGCGTCGAGCACCTGATGTGCCACTGCCCAGCACTAGCAAGGAGACGACTCCGGGTGCTGGGTGCGCCGTTCTTCAGCAGCTTGGCCGACCTTACAGGACCCAGCATCGGCCGCATCGCCCGATTCATTTTGGAATCGGGATGGCTCCTGCCTAACACCCGGGGGGGTGTGCAAGCTTGAAGGGCAACCACGTCCTTCACGTGGTACCACAACGGGCCGCAATATGGCCTACGTGAGCTCTTAAGCTGCCACCCTAACCTAACCTAATTCTTGCGGAATCCAAATAAAGAACTTCTTTTTCAATCCCAGACGTTCAACATTATTTTCAACTGTTGTGTGTGATACATTAACCTGTGATACATTTGATTTGGTTGCCTTTTACTTCGGTAAATCGACTAGAACGTTGATCATGTTGGAGTGAAGAATCTACAGAGTGCAATTTTTAAAGACATGGATAGAGAACAGCGAAGTAATTAGCATCCCATGGTTTGATCATGTCCGCCGTATGGACGATGAAGCTCCGGCAAAAATGGTGGTCAACGTGGCAGTTGGAGGTCGAAGGCTAGAAGGGAGACTCTGTCTCCGGTGGAAGAAACAAGTTGAGGATGGTCTATCTTCTGACCCATTGTGTGACCAACTGGAGGTGATGGTCTAATGAATCATGGTCTATTGATACCAAACCTGATAGATAGCTTGTCAAAATAGTTTACATTTTGAACTCGACTCACTCCAAAACCAAGGATTCTATGTGATGCCTTAATGTCCACTGCTCTACACAAGAAAGGAGCGAAACTAAAATTTTAAATAAATAAACCAAATTTCAAAGATCCCCTCAGTGACATTCTTCACTTAAATTTTAATGACTTTTTAAAAAATAAGCCAACAAAAGCAACTAACAGCAACAACAACGATAAGCCAAAATAAATTGCCAACATGGACAAATCCAATTATGTTTCAATATCAAAAGCTCAGGATTTGGCATTGACGTCCGAAAACGGAATGAGCGCTCATAATCCTTGCTTATACTTGCAGCAGTCAACATCGACCATGAGTATCAACTGTCAGCCTTACGCGATGACCATGAAAACGAGAATATGCTTTTAACTTGCAGCTTATTATTAGTGGACTGTATACAGGGTAAGTGTGCATGTGTGTGAGTGTGTGTGTGCGGCTACTTGAATGAATTTCTAATCGAATTGAGCCGCTTATGAAAACCAAGGAAACAAAACACGTGCGGTGCCTTTCACCCACTCACAAAATCACAAACTGTGGATGTGCCACATTGATTTCGCTTTTCTACGTCGTTTCAAAATCTAATAAAAGTTGTACATATGTTTTGGGGCTAATGAACGGTCAGCGAAATTAATCACCCTGTATATGTGTGCCTGACAGCACCATCAATCTGTCTCTCTGTCTGTCTTCAGTTGTTCTTATCTGATTTGTCTGCGTTTGCGTGGCTGTCACTTGTCTGTCACTTGTGTGCGTATTTGTCATAGCGGCAGTTTGGGCAACACAAAACTTAAGCAGATTTACTTAAACTCTTATCCTGACACACGCACACACATACACACACACACACACACACTCAGGCACTTAGACTGATGTAGACACGCACACATGGTTGACAATAATTATTATTGTTGTCATTATGCGCGTTTGTGTCTATTTTGATGCTTGTTGGTGTTTAGCTAAATTGCCAGACATTTGTCTCGGCCAACCAACCAACCAACCAGCCAACAGAATCCGCCAGCAGCCACGTCGACATCTTCGTCTGTGTCTACGTTCTTGTCATTGTCTGCTTGGTTAGCAACCATGTGGTTGTTATTGTAGTTGTTGTTGTTGCTTTGTCGTTGTCACTGACATTAGCTTACCTTGGTTTTTGGCTTATCTTAATTTTGACTCGTACACATCTCCGACAGACAGCCGCTTCAGCGCGTGCTTAAAAGCTTTCCTTTTCCTTAATTAAGTTAGAACAATTTCTGCTCGCACACAAACCCACTCACTCGTATGTTCATATGTGTGTGGGCGGTAGGTACGCTTAATTTATATCCTCAAGGAATGTGTGTGTGCGGCGCTTATTGCTTTTGGTCTTTTGATGCTAATAAACTTCAGTTATAAACTACGTTTCCATTGTTTTTGCAGTCAAGTTAAATTGAGATGCAAGTACTCAAATTGCTTAAGAATAATTCTATTAAAAATAAACAATATTTATTTTCTCATTTATAAATTTTGTGTAAATCTTTCAAATCGTTCTTATGCCAACTTTACTTTTATGGCAGTTCATGGCTGAGCGGTTGCGGTCACAAGACCTCCAGCTACATAACACAACATTTATAATTGAATTGATGAATGTGCACGTTTAAGGATAATTGACTTGACATGGCCGCAATGCGTAAAGCAAATCAACCCACACAATTGCACTAACCGCCCAGCTCGCTTTCCGCTTTCCTACTTGTGTTCACTTGTGCACGCACGGCCGCTGGCTGACCGGCCGCTTCTTTTCATGTCAAAGCGAAACTGCAAACACTGGACTGAAATTTAATTTGCCCCTCGACTGCTCGCTGCGATTATCCTGACACGCACCCACACACTCACAGTCGCACATAATATTCATCAGCCACACTAATTGCTCTCGTCAATTATGAGCAATGGATAATAGTTGAAGCTGTGGTTGCGGCCAATGTAATTAAAAATTGTATTGACGCTCGTTGAGAAATTTCATTTCGATATATTAAAGCAATATTTGAATAGTTGTTGTTATTGAGAAATTTCATTACAATATATTAAAGCAATATTTGAATAGTTTTTGTTATACAATGCAATTGCTAGAAGGTTGCGATTCTTTGTGTGTGTGTGTGTGTGTAGTGATTTGTGTTATTTTCCTTATTGCACCGTATTGACGGCATGAAATTGAATATTTTTTTTTATTACGTAATTGTTTTTAAATCAATTAGTTGAGGCCAATAGGAAATAAGACGTTTAAGTTTAGAGGATTTTGTAATACTAGAAAAAAAATTTTTGGTTTTAGTGTTAGAAAATTTTCACTAATCTTCATATCAAACTGTTTATATTCGCAACCAACAAATCATAGTCACAGTAAATTTCTAGGTGTGTCTTTCATATAGAAATCGTCATCAGAGTTCAGTTTACTCTCAGAGGTTTGCCATTTCCTGCTGAGAGGACAGCCGCTGAAAAAAAATTGTTGTTTTTCTTTTTTTTTCGGTGTTAGCAGCAACAGAGTTTTGAACCTGGGTTCGAGCGTCGCATTTGACTCGCGGCCCAACGCCAGCCAGCTGAGCTACGGCGGCCACCGTAGACTAGGAAATTAAAAAACTCCCAGATCTGACAAATCTCTTCATTAAGTGATCTTGTGTCCTTCATTCAGAAGCCCTTTATTATCAAGTTTACCAAAGGCTCTTTAAACTCATCGGTTCCACTTTTTGTAATTTTTATTTTTATGCTATAGAGATCACAGGTTATACTGTGCTTCGGCTATTGTCCCACCTTGTTATACTGTGCTTCGGTTATACTGTGCTTCGGCTATTGTCCCACCTTGGACTAACAAGAGAACGAGCTTATAGGTCGAGCTTACTTTTTGTAATTTTTATTTTTATGCTATAGAGATCACAGGTCTACTGTGCTTCAGCTATTGTCCCACCTTGTTATACTGTGCTTCGGTTATACTGTGCTTCGGCTATTGTCCCACCTTGGACTAACAAGAGAACGAGCTTATAGGTCTTGTGAGTCTCACCACTAACTGATCTTGTGGCCTTCAATCCGGCAGCTTTTGGTATCAAGTTCTCCAAAGACACTGGAACTCTTTTAGCTCATCCGTTGTTCTTGTGAACTGAAGAATGTCCAGTACGAAGCAAAATTTGTTGGTGTGCTATAGAAATTAAAAGACAAATACTATGGGTCAGCTATACCATGTTGAAAGGTGAAAAAACAAATTCTGGGGCCTGCAACTACCTCAAATAGATCTAACGAATCCCATTATTGAGTGAACTTGCTGCTTTCAATCAGATGACCCTTGTCATCAAGTTTCCCAGATACACTTAATTTATTTTAGCTGATTTGTTCCTCTTGTGAATTGAAGGATATCTAGTACAGAGCAAACCATGTTTATGTCGATACAGAAAATTAAAAAAAGAAAGAAGAGAACTTTGACGAAAAGTTTAGAGTGATGACTGAGTACTTTATGGTGAAATTGTTTTTAGGAAATGATTGAGTTCAAGAAACAGTACTTTGAGCAAGTCTTTTGTATATAATCTGATGGGTACAGATCCTCTATAGAAATTATGGTCCATCATAGAGACGGTTGTCTTAAAATGTTTTACATTCTTTCTAACAGTTATTATAGTTTATGTATTTGTATTTGCGAAGCTCCAGCGAAAAAGGTGTTCGATGCGATGGTTGGAAATCGACGGCGAAGAGGGGGACCGTGTCTCCGGTGGAAGGACCAAGTTGAAGAGGCCCTGTCATCTCTTGGTGTGACCAGCTGCAGAAGGCGCGCGCAAATCAGAGGCGCCTGGAGAGAAGTTTTGCTTCAGGCCGTAACCCAATAACGGGTTGTTATGGCAAGTTAATTAAGTAAGTAAGTATTTGCTAGTTCGAGTGTTAGTCGCTCGGTTGTATAAACTTGTGTACGATTTATTGCGATTGTCTTGAAGAAATGAATAATGCATTTTTGATTTACTGGTTTACTAAAATAATCACCATTCGGGGCATTAAGATGTTAAATAAGATGTTGAAAAAGGTTCCTCTGTTCTTTTTTTTTTCAAAAGTGTTTCCAGATAGTTTCAGTAGGGAATATTCTCTTTTCGATAACCAACTGTTCTCGTCTTTTCCATTCAAAATGGAATGTCCTGTCTTTTGCCTAAATATTCTCCTTCTTAATATTTGAACTTGTGTGTACTTTACTTTCAAAGTTTAATACTTTCTAGTCTGGTATGAACATTGTATGAACAAACGCAACTTTTAACAGAAAAGACAATACGCCAATTCATTGAGCCTCACCGGAGTTGACACATTGTCCTGTTCGCGTTGACGTATTAAGTTGACGTATTGTTGTTTGTAGATCCATAAAAGCAGTTCATATAAGTATGAAATTGAAAAAAATCAATTGAAGGATAGATTTTTCATTGCAAAAGTTTAAATGAGCATCAAACCCAAAAACGCAGTGTAGAAACAATAACTAAACTATTCCTTCCTCTTTTAATATTTTCCGGGAAAACTTTAAATTTCAACATTTATTTCATTCAAATTTATTCATTTATTTATTTACTTATTTATGCTCTACTAAAGTAAAAGGTTCACTGAAATTGAGAGAAGTTTTGGGACGCTTTCACATATTTGGCGTCAGTGGCTTACACTGAAAAATTGCAGTCCAACACTGACGAAATACTTTGGTATAGCTTTGACGGAAGATCAAATGACTGAAGTAACTGACTGACAGTAAAAGATCTCCCATTAGATATGTTTCCTCTTTATCCCCAATAAGACCTGCAGACATCACTGATCGAAAGGTGCTAATTCGACTAAAAACTTTTCTTATTATTTAGAATGAAAGAGGCGCCTGGAGAGTACCCAAAGTAACCCAGAGAAGATAGTGCAGGTGTACAAAATGGACTGAGTGCTATGAAAGGATTGTGGCCTACCTGCCCACCCTCACATCACATCACAACCCAGAGAAGGATTGTTATGGCCAGTTAAGGAAGTAAGTAGACTAAATTTACCAGTTTTCAAATTAAGCTCAGCAGCAACCTCAATGACTTTTAGTACCTTTTAGCACAGCTGTCGGATCAACAAATAATGCTGTTGAATTTTTACTATCAAACATTTGTATAATTTCCCTACTAGGCACTTAACTCCGCACTCACTATTTCAATGCCCAGTAAAAGCAAATATAATGCGCACATAAATAGATATGTAAGTATGTCTATATGTATGTACGGTATATAAACAATACATACGCACAAATACGACTATAAATAAATTGTACAATAGATTTGTGCTGATTGTGATTGAATTCTAAAGAAGAAGGACTTTTGATTTTTATCGGCTGCAGGGTATGTTCGATGCCATCCGAAGCTATAAAGCTGATGATTTTCGTCCTTTGCTAAAGCAACGCACACAATAGATTTGACTTTTGCTTTCATGTTTGTCTTTCGTTGTTGTTATTGTGCAGTCAGTACAACTTGTCTAATGGACGCGAGCGCAAAGAGAATCTTAATTTTATTAAAAACTTTTCAATGTTTGCGTAGATGCCATCTGTGCGTTTGTAAGCTCAACAAACACACACACACAAACACGTGTGATGTATACAAACAGCTGCCTTGAGTGAATGTTTTTTTGCGAGTGTGTGTGTGTAAGTTGACACAACCATTTTTTGGGGTAGTTTAGTTGAAAATTGAATTGTGTGCAAAGCAAGTGAGAAATGCTATTTCGCCGTCGGCCACACTTTTGCTGCGCACAAAAGTACTTTGTATATTTTTGCATTAGCATGAAAATTCGTTAAGATAAAAAAGCAAAAATTTGTTGTATGCATTTGTACGTTTGCTGGCCGTAATTTGCATCAATGTTTATGCTTCACATTTGACGTGCCAAATGTGAGTTGAAAGCGTTGCCCGCCAGGCAGATACGAATCAAGTACGCGGCACATCGTTAGGACATTTTCATACACACACTTGAACATGTGCAAGGATCCGAAACGAAAATTGAAATAGACTTTGATATACTCACACGTTGCATGTTCGTTGGTGTAAGTTAATGCTTGAAGGATATTGAAAATTAAGGCGAACAATTTAATGTCAAATTATGAATGAATATAATTTTTGAGCTGTTAATGTTTACAGTTTGTGTTTAGTGTTCAAATTGTTCAATTTGTTTATATAAATATATATGTATGTATACTAGCAGGGCACCGCAGCTTTGCACGCAAGTTTTAAGTCAATGGGCCCAAAAAATCAAGTTTATCTTAACCCTTTGTTGATCTTCAAACTTTTATGAAAAACACTTATCTAATTTTTTTTTATTTGAAGTGCTTTCATCATATTTAAAGTCAATTAAACCTATTAAAAACCTTTTAAATCATGTTTTCCCATACAAATCCTTAACCCATCCTTTCCCCGTTACGGTTCTTATTATCAAAAAAATAAAAAAGCCTAACCAATTATTTTTCACCAACAGTACTTTTACCAAGTTTCAAGTCAATCGGCCCATCAGTTCATGTTTCTTCACACTTTCTCCACACAAACTTTTAACCCGTCGTTGACTTCATCGAACTTTGATTTTCAAAGAAATGAAAAACATGTATCGAAGTATTTCACATTTAAAGTACTTTCACCAAATTTGAAGTCAAAAGTTGTAAAAAATCATGTTTCTTCATAAAAATTTTTAACCCTTGTTGATCCCGTAATATTTCAATTTCCAAAAGAATGAAAAGCATATGTCTGATTTTCAAACAAATGAAAAACACGTTTCGAATTATTTCACATTTGAAGTACTTTCACCAAATTTGAAGTCAAAAGTTGTAAAAAATCATGTTTTTTCATAAAGATTTTTAACCCTTGTTGATCCCGTAATATTTCAATTTCCAAAAGAATGAAAAGCATGTGTCTAATTATTTTTGTATTTCAACTTTGAGCTCAACAGGCCCATCGGTTCATAGTTTTTTCGTAGTCTTTCCGTTTACGAGACTTAACCCACTGTCGACCCCGTTACATTTTGATTTTCGAAAAATTTAAGAATACGTGCCAAATTATTCTTAACTAATTTTGAGTATTTTCAGTGCTGCCAGATCAGAAGATTTTCTCATAGATTTAGAAGTTTTTTCTTCTCTAAGGAGAATTTTTAAGGGCAAGAATTGTATGACAGAAAGTTTAGGAGAACGCTTAGGAGATTTTGATGTTGATGGACTTGACTTCATTTGTGAAGCCTGAAAGCCTTGAATATTGAAAGCCAATTAATCTAATTCAATTAAATTTTATGCTTCAAACTGTATAATTTCTGCAATGAATGAAGAAAGTTTACAGAAGCAAATTTTATACCGATCTAATTTTTTTAATGTGTTTTGTTTTTGTTGAGTTGGGGTTTAGCTCTGTTTGGGGGTTTGCGGTAATCTGAATGAACAAAGAGGCTACAATAAAAAAAATTTATAAGTATATATTAAGTTTTTTTTTTTGAGAAATTCATTTCCGTAGTTTATAATGAAAAAAATTATGAAAACAAATTTTTAGGATATGTTTTAAATTTTTGGGGGAAATTTCAGTTTTTTTTAAGATTTAGGAGAAAGTTGTTTCTATTCTATTCTTCTTTAGATTGAAAAATAATTTCCTTAGTTTATAATGACAAAAATTATGAACAAAAATTTTAGGATATTTTTGAAATTTTTGGTATATTTTTAAATTTTTGGTATATTTTTAAATTTTTGGGGGAAATTTCAGTTTTTTTTTAGATTTAGGAGAAAGTTGTTTCAGTTATCTGAGAAAACTCTATTTTCACTAAGATTGAAAATCATTTCCTTAGTTTATAATGAGAAAAATTATAAGAAACAATTTTAGGATATTTTTTAAATTTTTAGGATATTTTTGAAATTTTTGGGGGAAATTTCATTTTTTTTAAGATTTAGGATAAAGTTGTTTCAGGTATCTGGGAAAACTCTATTTTCACCAAGATTGAAAGTTCATTTCCTTAATTTATAATAACAAAAATTATGAACAAAATTTTTAGGATAATTTTTAAATTTTTGGGATATTTCTTAAATTTTTGAAGGAAATTTCAGTTTTTTTTACGATTTAGGAGAAAGTTATTTCAGGTATCTGGGAAAACTCTATTTTCACTAAGATTGAAAATCATTTCCTTAGTTTATAATGACAAAAATTATGAAAACAAATTGTAAGACATTTTGTTTTATTTTTGGGATATTTTGTAAATTTTTGGGGAAATTTCAGTTTTTTTAAGATTTAGGAGAGAGTTGTTTCAGGTATCTAACAATTAAATTAAATTTAATTTTTTCATACGAGACCCTTACTTACTTTTATAATTTCAAAAAATCCCATCTTGACGAAGGTAAATTTTCAAGATGTATCAAATGTTTAAATTCCATGTTTGTAGCTTTAGCGGTTTGAGCTGGGCGATGATAAACCAGTCAGTCAATCAGTTAGGACAAACAATTTTATGTACCAATGTAGATTATCTGTGAATTGGATAAAGTTTCCTATCCTTTTGAGGAAATATTGAGGATCTGAATAATTTAGATGAATTCAAGAAATGTTACGCAGAGAGAGAGTTGTTTGAAAAGAAGAAGCATGATTACTTCATTACTTCATCTCTATGGAAAAAATCATAGAATTGTTAGTACATTTTTTGTAGACAAATCACTACCGCCGTACGTCTTAACCTTCCAACTCCAAATCATCGTCTTTATCTACTTTTCAAACACCAAAATCTTCTAAAAACATATGTTTCCCAAGTAGCAGAATATATCTCCCTCAGTCATTTAAAAAGCTTTATAAATTATATCATCAATTTACTCTCCTCTTATAACTTGACTGTATTTTCAACTGTTCACCTTTCTGAGACCAAAAAATCGTATCACAACTCAAATGTTCCCAAGTGTCCAACACATTCTACTCAAACTTTAGCTACAATCAATCACTTTATTTTTACTGGTATCTAACCTTTCAGGTTACTGCTGTCCAACCTTTCTCTCCCATCTCCCTAACATCGCTACACATAGCAAAGAAATATCTTCACATATTCCAAAGATTTCACTAAAAACATTTGCCAACGTCAACATATGTAATTAATAAAAATAATGTCAAACGACTTAACTGCTTGACACAAACTACCATATTTGTTTGTGTGATAAAAAGGCATTAAATAATGTGAAAAGCCATGGCGCCCCAAAAACTACAACGACAATAATCAGTGGAAAATGTGCGCTATTTTTCGCTCCCCTCGTTCGCTCTCAATGCAGCTCAAAGATTTCCCTTTTATTGTGCCAAAGATAAGTCCAAAGTAATTAATTGATGTTTTTACTAAAAACGAAGGTAAAGGAAGCACGTGAAAGGTAGAGTGAAGAAAAAACTTTTCATAATATCCAGAGCGCATTTGGTGTGTGTTGTCGTTTTTGGGGTCTGGATCTGGGTACGAAATGCCAAGGACTGGCAGCCACATTTATCAACAGCTCAAAAATTACCTTGAAGAAAACTTTCTGCATTGTTAAACTGAATGGGATCACTATGAGGGTGAGGGGATATGAGATACGGGGTGTTTGAAGGGAGGCAGCGAAATTACCCGCATGCCGGAAGGAAACGTAAACAGTAGCGACAGTACATAAAAGAAACGAAAAAGCGGTACGAGTTGGTAGGTGAGGACAGGACCGTCTTGACAGAGCATCAAGTTTGGTTTTATAGGTTTCTAAAAATCTTAATTTCTTAAGTAATTAACTAAGATTAGGTCTGATTATCTTTTTAACAAAAATTCGACATAATCGGTTTTTATGGTCCCTGATTTTATATTAGAAATGTTGGTTGTGCTTTTTGTGAAGCTTAAATTTTGAGCTAAGCTTACAAAAAAATGTGCTAAAACCTGATAGATCTGTTTTAGAGACACATGTAAAAAAGTTTCGTTTGAAACGAAAGCTCCATTTTGAAGTACTGAGAACCTCCAAGGCTCTAAAAATGAAATAATTTAGGTAATGACAGAGGCCTAATGATAATACTTTACAACAAAAAAAAATAACATATTTTATCAGGGGCGGATTCAGAAAAATATTTAGGAGGGTTTCAAAAAGGATTTCTTTAATATTCATAAAATGCCAAAAAATGCCTTTTAATTTGTATGTAGTTGTTGCATGTTGATCCTCATATTTCGGGGGCTTTCAACCCCAAAAACCCCCTGGATCCGCCTTTGTCTTTTAAAGTCTAGATCTAGAAATTGTCAGAAAATTAAAAAAATAGGAAGCAGTGAATATTACAGGATCAGGAGCTATTATTTTATTTTCTGTATATGTTATACAATAAAAATGTATAAAATCGTTATTTCTTATGGGTTATTGAACCCAACTTGAATTTTTACCAATAACAAATGAAAAAATTAGCTTAAGCTTAGGTTTTTATCATTTAAGAACAAAGTTTCTGCGCAGTTTCAATTGATTCTTTGCATCGTCTCTTTCATCTGACTTCTCTAGTCACACTAACTTCTATTCCTCCGTATTTCGGCCCGTCCACAGTATCGCATTTCTGTCCATTGTGTAGAGTTGCAGTTGTCCATCTTCTGGGCAAAGTCAATGCGTCTGTCCAGTCCGGGTGGCCTTACGAGCCAACCCCACATGTGTGATTGACAGTAATAGTAATAAATACTGAGGACTTCTTATTCCTTCGCTGTAAGACAGGATTTCTAGATGGATTGCAATGAACTGGGATTATGTAGAAAGAATTCTGCGCTTGCAACACTTGCAACACTTGCAAATCTTGAAATTCACTTACTTATCTTTTTTAGAGAATATTCCTAATTAAACGAGTAAATTTTCATGTTCATTTGCGCTCTAAAGACTTTCAATAAAAGTGCACTCACTTTTTTCAACCTCATCAAACTCAACTGGCCGCTCATTTGTTGTAAAATCAGAGATTTTACAGAGATATCGCACTAAATTAAGGGTCATACAACGCTATGTGGTATCGTCACTCTTTGCTGAGTACACGGACACTTGAGTGTTGAGGAACATTAGCTCACTGACGAGCTGGCAATGAAGGGAGTAGAGCTAACGAATTGTGAAGTAGAAGACTTCGTGCATCATTAATCTCTGCAATGTATCATACAGGGACAATGCTTATAAAATGGCGTCTCTGGTCCTGTGATGCCTGCAGAAGCTGTTGAGATGAAGAAGTGGAAACGATTCAACACTTCCTGTGCCGCTGCCCGTTCCCTCTTTTATCAAGAGTTCGCACTGGTTTGTCTTGGATTAAGACTGATTGGTTGAAGAATGGACCGTTTAAGAATGGATTCACAATGCGCCACTTTAGCCTCCGAGTGGAAATTACCCTGACAGACACTTCCCTACCTAACTGAACTTATCATAAAAGGATATTGAATAAAAGGGTCGATTGTCATACATGTCGTACCATGTGGCCAAGATGATTCATGAAGAGAACATCCATGATGCTGAGTCGTACTTCTTGGTATCAAATCTCTCATTGGTGTCATCACAGGATCCTGTGCCATATGGTCTATGCTTGCAATCTGTCTTGATGTCTGTACAAACTGTGATGATAAAGAAGAAATAGAAACTATAGAACACTTTCTAAGACACTGCCCATCTTTAGAGGAATATAGTTGCTGCTTTTGAAGGTCCAGAAGAAGTTGAACTATGAAACTTTATCAAGAAATCCAATTGAACTGAACTGAAGTATACAATTTTATCAAGAAGTCGAATTGGCTTATTGATTGCACTTGTTAAGAGAGAATTGGGCATTTCTCCACCTATAAAAATAAATATTAAAGGAGCATTTATAAAGCTCTGAGTGGTAGTGCGGCACACATTTTTCCCAACCAAACCTAACTCAATTCATCACTTAACTGTAGGTGATCGTTAAATTTGCATTGTTATGGTGCAAATACCAACTTTGGATGACTTTTTCGACTCGTTCTGTACTCGGTGATGGTTGAAACCAACCTGAGCTGTGGATGACTGGTACTTTAAAGTTCTTGTATAGGTTATCCGACTTGTGATAAGTACGAATTCATCCTATGCGAATGCTCCAAAAAATCTTCTAGGGAATTAGCTTTTGAACTTAACCATAGTTCCAAAACATCTTTGGAAAAATTTTGCTTTTAAATATTAGACGGGAAATCGTCTGTCTTGGCCATGTCTGCCGTATAGACAATAAAGCTCCTGTGAAAAAGTTGTTCGATAGGGTAGTTGCAGATCGACGAAAAAGAGGGAGGCTGTGTCTTCGGTGGAAGGTTCAAGTTGTGGAGGCCCTTTCTTCTCTTGGTATGACCAACTAGAGAAGGCGCACGCAAGGCAGGGGCGCCTTGGGAGAGGTTTTGTTTTTTTTTGTGTTGTTATGGCCAGTTAAGTAAGTCGAAAAATCCGGTGATATTATTGGTAATGCCTTAACATGTTTAACTTACTATATGTAAATTCAGAGCAGTGATACAATATTGTCATAAATTAATCACTTCAACACAACTCAACTCAATGCGCGGTCCTTACATTTCTTTCTTAACTTAGCCTCAACTAAAGTAGATTCGCGATTCCTTCCTAAAACCTAACTAATTCAGCCTCACTAATGCTTTCTTGCAGAATCTTTTACAAAACACCAAACAGTTTTATACTTAGCCTCAGCCGAAGTTATTTTGCAGCTTGTCTTAAAACCTAACTTTCTCAGAATCGCTGAGTTTTTTTTAACTTGCAGAAGCTCTTACAAAACACAAATAAGCCAAGCGATTTTTTTGTCAATATTCGAATGAAACAGTTGTTTTTAAGGTGAAATGAGGTCGGACAATTTAAATTTGGGGTCAAAAAAATTTTCCAATTTTTGGTTTTTGTTTATCAAATACCTAACTTTAAATATGAATTCTTGGTATAATATTGTAAATATGTTTTCAAGAGTTTGATCAATTTTTAACAAGACTGCATAGTAACTTTTTTAAGTATTATTGTTTTTTAATCTTTTTCGAAGCTTTTGAAATTATGTAAAAAATTACCTTTTGTTTGGGGATTTCATACAACTGGGAAGAGGTGTGAGAATATGGAATATATTTATCCCATATTATACAAAATATCCCATATTAACTCATATTATCCCATATAACAAATTATACCATCATATCATGCAAAACTTTCGCGTTTAAAGTTTAAAAAACAGCCCAAAAAAATGTATGGAAAATGCTTAAATTAACTGTGCGATTAATCGAACATTGGACCGATAAGGGTTAAAAACCCCATTGCAGTCATTTTGACAGTTTTGAATTTTGAAATACCTGTATGTTCTTTAGTATTTCTATAAACTTTTGCTTTGATTACTTTTCTTAACGTGTTCTACAATTAGTTCTACAATTGGGGTTCAACATCTCAGAGGTATGGAAAACTTGTCGTCTTTCTAGTGTTAAGAAGAGAGCCAAGGGGTTTTTGACTTAAAAGTGTTTTCGAATCTGCAGAAATTCATACAAAACATTATTAAATTCACATTATTTAATTAGAATCACATTATTTACTTTATAACTTGTTTCCAAAGTTAAGTTATCAACTACAATTGGGCCCATACACCAGAACGCGCCTGTCTTTAGGTAGGAAAATGTGCTTTTCATTACGGCCGCCACAGCAATGTTCTTCACAGTTTCCGCTTCATCATCAGCGACGATAAGCTGGCCGTCGTCGCAACGTGGCAGCAGTCGTTCAAAGCGGAACTACACCAGCGGACGGATGCGAATGGACAAGTCGTCAAATCTAATTAATTATTTTATTTTCAGCTCGTTTACGCACAGTTTTCTTTGAGCTTTCATTTGCTGGTCTTAGGTCTGCGGCCTTTGACTTTTTCATTCGCAACTGGGTGCTTCTTCTGCTTCTTCTAGTTGGCTGTGAGTGGCGAAAAAAAAGTTGCACGCTGTTTCGACGCGAGTCTATTTGAACAGTCATGTTTGTGGCGATGGCGGTGAGAACTTTACGTTTCCGCTTGTTTAACAACACACACACACACACACAGAGACACACGAGGGGAGCATAAATGAAAGCGAAACTTACTACATAATTGAAAAACTTGTGTGGTGAAATTTGGCGTTGTGAAATGATTTGGCAACTAAACGATTTCCGATCATTGCTGGTCACTGTGCGAAGAAAAAAAAAAATACATCAACACGCTCGCTTTGCTGACAAATGATAATTGAAATTATGTAATTTTAAAATGCGCCATCATGCGGCCCCCAACACGGCCCAACTGGCTGTCAAGTATGCGTGCGCAATCGACACGTTCGTCGACGGCGCCATCGTTAAGCGCGATGACGCGATGACTTGCTGCGTGCAGGCGTCACTCATTATTACGATTCATTTCCGCGCCACGGAAATCACTCATTTCCCTCCCGAAGACGCTGCCGCTAGTACACAGACGAGTGTTCACTCTGATGTTTGCTGTTGTTGTTGTAGCGGTTGCTGTCATGGAATTGGCGCTTCAACGCATACACGTCAAGTGATTCTTCAAATAACAAACAACGCGTAAGGTACACCAAGCCCACTCAGTCAGGTTTTGCGACTCCATGTTCCACCACAGCAAAGTCAATGCTTATTGGTGCAATGGTTGTTGTTGTTGTTGTTGTTGTTGTTGTTGTTGGTGGAGACGCGCCTCTGACTACACACCAACGCTAACAAAATTTCAGTTCAAATTCGTTTGCTCGGCATTTCAATTGAATTGATTCGGAAGCGTTGATATGCTTGTTTTACTCCACCGCCCCACGTTTCCCCACTCTGCCACTCGTGACTTCGCTCGAACTTACAGTCGCATCGAAGTTGTCTCCAACTGGGGGACTGTGGCAGCTGTTTGTCTATTGGCGTTCATTCCAAAAATTCGCCATGATTTTTGACTTTTCATTTGGCTGCATGTCGCTGCTGCCAAGTTCGACGGGTGCGCGGCTGTGGCAAAGGTCGCCGCTGTGCCATCAATTTCTGCTTCGTTGTATTTAACAATTTCTGCTGTTATTCCACAATGAACGCCATTCGTTTGCTATTAGTTGAGTATCCTGCTGCTGCTGTTTTGGCTGTTTACTCTATTCTAATTATTGTTGTTGTTGTAGTTTCTGTCATTTGTGTGCGTTCATCTTTTATGCGCTTGTTATCATCAGAGCGCCAACAAGTGAAACGAAATGACAAAGCAATTGGGCGCACTGGCGCGACAGCTGGAGCGGGAGTGGCGGGCCGTGCTGTGAAAGCATATTGAAAAGCGCCTAAATAGCTGCTTGTTGTAGCATTAAAGCGAACACAAAAGCCCCAAACTGGATGCTTGAACTTAACTAACAAACAATGGAGCGAGCGCACTTTCATGGCATCCACTGTTGTTGCGCTTAGGGAATTTATTTATTATCGTTTTTTTTTTTGTTTTATTCAAAGTTGACTATGAATATTTAACAGGTGTGCATTGGGGGCCAATGACCTCAGGCACGGCACGTTTAACTGTTCAGCTACTTTAGGGATTCATTTGTTGATGGTTCGCTACAGACTTGCTCTTTATTTTGAATATCGAGACATGAAATCTCAAAGCGTGTCCTGTAAGTTCTCGCAGGAATCACAGTAATGCTATTTGTATGAAAGAAAAACAACTATAAATATAAAATAGAAATTTTAGGATAGAAATGTTAAGGAATTTTTTGTGCAGCGATGGAAGTTAGACTACTACAGTCAAGATTTGTATTTATTTATTTATAAATATATATATTTATTTATTTTTTTATTTATCTATTTATTTATTATTTAAATATTTTATATCTTATATATATATTTTATATAATATATTTTATATAAATAAAATATTCAAATATAAAAACTTACTAATTAATTCATTCAATAACAATTTGAAATGGTTTTCCGAATAAGAGAAATCTAGAACAAAAGAATTTGATAGCAAATTGAAGGGCTGGAAAAATCGGAGCATAAGTAGCGTAATTAGTTCTTACGCTCTCCAAGGTGAAAGTAAAAAAGATTTCCGACGAGTCTGGTGAACACAGTTAAAGTCAAATGATCAGATCTGCCAAGCTTCATGATCCTTTAATTACAAACTTTCATCAATGCGACGACGCTGTTTAATTTTTTTTATTTTTATCTTCAGTTTGACTAAAAAAAAACAACTTCTGAATATTTTTTTTGGGGTTTTTTTATTACAAATGAAACAAAAAACCTAAGATAAACCTAACTGAAAATCGAAGTAAAAGCTATCAAAATTTTAATTGATTTGATGATCTGAGTGTAGTCGGTTTTGCATCAGATTCATTAGCAACTCAGTTCGGTCTCAAGCACTGGTTAGAGCGACTTGCACATTCTTTTCGCACAATTTAATGAGCCTTGAGAGCCGACGAGTATAATAGACGAACCATCGGAAAGCTGCCTTTCTAACCTAACCTTACTTATGGTTGGACAGTTGGATATCCTGCAAATACTTAAATATGTATTAATTCCTATACAAATCTGAAGAATGCTGGCCTCGATAGTCCAGCGATTAGTGAGCTGGCTTCTCATACTAGAGGCCCGAGGTTCGAATGCTAGTTCGGGTTGGTGAAACACTCGTCTACTTTAATCGTTATCCACATGAAGGAAATGACAATCATAAGAATGACACAAGTTCGCTCTTTGCAGACAGAGTGAAAGAAAAACTTCCAATCGCCGTTCGAGTCCGGCGTTAAACTGTGGGTCCCCTCCCACTCCGCCCGTCCGCGAGTGGATTTTTTACTTTTTATCACAACGAGCCCATAACCTAATTATAAGTGAGTCTCATACAAAAGCATCCTCTACAACCTACCTGAAGAATAATAGAACTAACCAAACTTTTTTCCTCTACTCTCATAAATGATTTTTTAGTCCAAAACTCACCGCAACATTACGAATTGGGAAATCAAATATGGAAGGAGTATGCTCGGCCTTAATTTACTCTATTATGTCCTGTAATTATGATCCTTCCTGGCTTAGCTAGTTGGTGCAGTGGAGTCTGAAGCAACATTCGCGAGTCTTAAGCTCAGAATTAATTCGTCAAGAACATAAACATACAAAACGAGTCAGATTCAGAAACTCAGCATAGATTCATAGAGAACATCAACATACTGAACAAAAAACATTTTTATTTCGGTTGTTTTCCTCCCAGCAGTGAATGGATCTATCAGCAAAATTGTTTATGAAAAATCTCCCAAACTCGTCGTTCAGAATCAGCATTGACACACACCAGCGAATGGCTGCTGGAACCTAAGTCTCTGTTTTGTTATAGGATTTTTGTATGTAAAAATTACGGATGTACAGGGCGGGTCCTTAAAACTCGCGGATTCATTTACGAAAGGCCAACCTGTCATCAATCAATCAAGCTTTCCCATTGAACATTTCGTAAACTTAGAAACTGAGCAAGTCTTAAGGGTCCTACTGAGATTTTGTTCTTTGTATTGTTCTTTCTTTGTATTCCTAAAGGCTATGAGTATCTCTATTTATAGATTTCTGAGTTTGTATCTGTGGGAAAAGTTTCAGTCAAAGCGTTTCACTAAACAATTCATAAGCTGAGCTCTGATACTGAACACTTACCAGCAAACAAATGATACCCAAAGGTATTTTTCTATCAGAAGCGAGAAGGCAGAGAAAACTTCTTCACTTAGCTTATTATAGCAATCCATCATAGAGTTTCGGCTTGCCTCATTACGTCTTTTCATGCGCTTCTCTCGAACACAATATGCAATTTCTCCCTCCGAAAAAGTCTTCTTCTACAAGGTCTCCATTCCAGGGGAGACTTCAACTTCGGCGTCTGCATTCGGCTTCCAATTCAACTAATTTTTTCATGGGCGCCTCCTGCTCCACATAAACAACATAATCGACTTTGCGTAGTTGCCGGATGTTGATTCAATGTTTTACTTTCAAGTCGTTGAATAACTTCTACAGCTCAGTGAGTTCATCTCAGCTCCTACAGTTTAATCGGATATGGTAATCGTCGTGTACATAAATAGAACTAACTAAAGATTTTGAGTACCAATTTCCTTTATCATTTCGGGGCAGTAATTTCTCTATCAATGCAAAGCACGGAGAGAGGAGTTTGGGGGTTCAACACCTCCAAATATCTGATTGTTAAAACATTTTAGGTGGCAAATGAGATTTCAAATGGTATTGGTTTCAAAACATGTGTACGGAACAGCCTTCAAAAATAAATTATGAAGTAATGATCGGGACGGATGTATATTGTGACAATAATGCTGTGCGCAACTGCGGACTCCTAGACAACACTGACGGGATAATTGTGGGCAGCAGCATCATCGCATACTTTCCAGGGGAATAGTTATATTGCGGGAGTTATTGCAGATGCGGTTTGAGGTGATGCTGGGATGTTCAGGAATAAGTTACGCTTTGTGTAGACACTATAAAAGGCAGTCGGGAATGGTTAGGCGAGTCAGTTTGTAACAGAGATGAGAAATTAGAAGTGAAAGTAAAGTTACTGGAGAAGTGAAGTGAATTTAAAGTGAAGTGACTTTGGAAATATGTAAATAAATTGATTACGGTAGTGAACCCCGTAAAAGAATTTCAGTATTTTTTATTTTGGCGTAATCCAGCGATACGAACTACGCCTGCGTTGGCCAGCAGAACTAATTTTCATAGTAATATATTAGGAAACATATTTAGGTGAGGAATTTATGGGTCAGAGTTAAGTTTCTAAGAACTTCTGAATACTTTATATGAACTCAGTTATAAATTCTGGGGAAACTGTCTCAGGAAGGTCATCTCATAATCATACGGTACAGATCGCGAACAAACTTAAATCAGCTGTTCCAATAAATGTGTGTGTGTGTGTATTATTGTGTGTTTTATTTTGGGACAATCCAGCGATACGAACTACGCCTGCGTTGGCCAGCAGAACTAATTTTCGTAATAATATATTAGGAAAGATTTATAGATGAGGAATGTATGAGTCAGAGTTAAGCTTCTAAGAACTTCTGAATACTTTACTTGAACTCAGAAAGTTTATAGGTTCTGGGAAAACTGTCTCAGGGAGGTCATCTCATAATCATTCGAAACAAACCCCAAATAAACTCAAATCAGCTGTTCCATTCATTATGATTCAGAATTATTTTAGTTTTTATTACAAGACTTTAAAAAAAAATCAACATTGAAGAATATTCATTCGTTGTAGAACACTTCTTATCGAACTTGTCGCATATCTTCATTCAAACTTCACAACAAACAAATTAGTTCGTAGTCATCGTGTGCAACTAATGATTGGCAAACATGCAGCGTACAAGCTCATGAAAATCACATGAAAAATATTTGACTTCACAACAAACCACAAGCACCGTTTTCCGGCACTACGAACCCTCAATAGTCGCGTACAATCTATGCAGATAAGCACTTGGCGCCCAAACAAATAAAAGAAGAAGAAGCAATGCTTTGCACGAAAACTTTCGCATCGACTGCGTATTTATCGCCATTTCGCAATGAATTGGTGAATTCTTTTTACATTTCATTGCTGTCAGAGCATCAACTGCTGCATCGCTGCTTTGCCACTAACTCTGCTTAACGACTTCTTAATAGCTTTTCCCATCAACTGACATTTTGCTTTTCATTTACGCTGATTGCATTTTTGCACATTTTGACGGGTTCCTCGGCGTTTTTGTTCCTTCACTTTGTTTGGGTTTTTTGCAATTTGTTTTTTTGGTGATTTTATTTTTCATTTTTGAAAACACTGTTATTTTTTGTTCAATGTTGCCTTTGCACAGTTATACAAAAATTAAAAATTCGCGCTCGTCGCTTCTACTTGGCTGCCAATGAAGTTTTTGCCGCCGACATCGAAGCCAGTGTGTTGGTTTTGTGTCAGTCAGTGTGTGTGTGTGTGTAAGTGTGAGTGTGAGTGGAGAAGTGCGAGTGGCGCAACTGCGTTCGCACTGACAATTGTGCAGCACATGGGCGACTTTCAATGAATGTAAAAGTTTAATTTACATTTCCGAAAAACTGGCAGCGCCCACAGCCACACCGAACCAACCCCTCGCGCCACAAATTTTGCTGGTTTATTTGGTCTTTTTTGCTGACATTTTGTTTTTTTACTTTTATATTTTGGATATTTTTTACACACGTTGATGCATTGAATGCTGTGAGTTTGTGTTTCAGTTTTGCTTTTTTTAATCTTTTAGCAATTCATGGCATGCAAAATTGCGTAGCATTTTGCATTTCACCTCGCATTTGGGCTCATAGAGAGAGACTGTGCGTGTCCTGCAATTGCGCTGTGCTGCATGTTTAATGTTTCCGCTTTGGAAAATGTTTATTGGTGTTCGCTGCGAACGAACTACGGGGAAATTAGCGGGTCTATTGTGTTTGTGCTTAGCAAATGCTGATAAGAAATCGACAAACGCTGCTCATATATTTTGCCCATTAGGCAATCAAGCAGCAAAAGCAAGTGAAATGTGTTTTTTAGTTATTGATACCAGTGGCGCACATAGGATTTCATTTTTTGGGGGCTTTGTCCACAAATTTTGAGTCAAATACCCGTTGAAACCATTTTAGGTAACTAAAACGTTTGCAGGATGTAGATACTTTGGCGGGGGTTTAAGTCCCCTAAAACCCCTTTTGCGTGCGCCACTGTCTGACACGTCTCACTCCTCCTGAGTAGCTCAACTTAAAAAACTCTCAGTTAAAAATTGCACCACCGATAAGTTAACATTTTATTTTGTAATTCTTCATAAAAGAATGCTATCACAATGAGCCATTTTTTGGGCTAAGGTGAGATTTTATAAGAACTGGCAGCCTTCTTATTATATATCATTACAATCAAACTTAAAGAATAATTGAATATTTTTTTGAGCAATGTTTTAGCAAATTTAGTTAAAGAACAAAGTAAAGTCAATACTAAGCGTTGTTTTGGGTACAACTATTGGTTTATTGGATATACGACATTTATTAAAGCCCAGGATCGGTTCAGACTGTCTTGAAAAGTCGAGGGCTGAATCTTTTCTTTAAAGTTACGACTGTTCTCTTTTTATTTATTTTATTTTTTTTACTGTTTTTATACTCTTTTTAGTAGTGTTGAGACAACTTTCATGGAGCTTATTCTTATTATGCTATAGGGTGTGACAATTAAGTAATGACACTTTATTGTAATAAGATTTTATTGCCGCGCTTGTGGTAAACCTGCGAACTTGAAATTTCCTTTCCCTTCCCCGGCATCCTTCGCCTTCTCTGTTGATATTTACCATCGCTCTAGCTTGTTTAGTTCGCCTGTAGTGTCGTGTTGAATAGACGTGTGTTGGTGGTGCTCGTCACGAAAATGAAGAAACGAAATCAAGAGCAACGCGTCGCGATATCGTTGCGTTTTGATAGCCGTGGAATCGTCCACAAAGAATTTGTTCCATCGGGGCAAACCGTATATCAAGTTTACTATCGCCAAGTACTCGAAAGATTGCGAAAACGAGTCAACAGGTTGCGCCCAGACATTGCTCGTAACTGGATCCTTCATCACGACAACGCGTCGTGCCACACCGCCCTCAGCGTGTCCCAGTATTTGGCCTCTAAAGGGATCGCCGTGTTGCAACAGTCACCTTATTCGCCCGATATGTCGCCGTGTGACTTTTTTTGTTCCCTAGAACACAATCGGTGGTCAAAGGAACCCATTTTGTGTCGATTACGGACATCGAGGCGGCCGTGAGGAGGGTACTCGCGGACATCCCAGTCGAAGCGTTTCAGAAATGTTACGAAGCATGGAAAACGCGCTTGAATCGTTGTATAGCTGCCCAAGGAGACTACTTTGAAGGAGATGGCAGAGTTGTAGAATAATTTTTAAATATACGGTTTTTATGGAATTAGTCTCATTACTTAATTGTCATTCTTCGTATGAGTCATAACGCACACAGGAGTTAAATTTGGGTGAGGGGGAGGGTTTTACGTACAACTTTTGAGCCCGATTTCATTTGCACCAACAACTTTTTGTATTTGCGGTGTTTTGAACCCCAAAAACCCTCCTGTCAATGACACTGGATAAGACCCTCATGGACTTCTTAACCGCACCTGAACGAAACGTGAACGTGAATCCCTTCATTTTCGGAGAAAACCAGTGCCTTCCTCTATCTGTTGGGATCCCTGTAGATCCAAACGGGATCTTTTGGGAACCATTTGGTCTTGGCGAGGAAATTGTGTAGATCGGTTATCTGTGCGTCTGCTACATTCGCGAGCCCATAAAAAAAATTGCCCCAAGAGTCTGGAGCCGTCGTCTTTGTAGTGAATTTCAACGACAAGTTTCTAAAGTTCACACAATTTTTCATTGGAAAACGTTTTAGTTGAATTGATTGACATTTGCTGACATTTCTTCATTTACTTCAACCAAAATTAAAAAAAAAAAGTATCTAAATTGAAAGAAAACTTCAAATTAAAAAGTTATCTAATTGTTCTGCTTCTTCTTCCTTTACTATGTAAAAATATACTATTAAAAAAACGTGTATATCTCTCTTCTTTAAACTTTAATATTCAGTTTATTAATTTTGTATTTTTCCTAAAACCTCAAACTATTCTAAGGACCAACAAAAAAATTTATTCTTGGAACCATAGAGGATGCAGTTGTCCGCAAAGTAGCATGTTGCCATATGGCAACAAAATAGCGAAACGGTTAGGAAAATAAGTAAATTTCTGCTAAGAATTTTTTTTTAATTCCGTGTCTAAAGGGACAAAACATGAAATAAGAGAAGAGAAACTAGATTTTATTTATTTTTTTATTAAATTTTTTTATTGTAAATTTTACTGGGCCCATTGTCTTCAAACTTATGTGCAAAGCAGCCGGGCCCAGCTAGTTAGTTATAAAAGGCAACAGATTCAAAAGTCTGACATCCCAGCAGTTCCTTCCAAAGACTTTCTTATAGCTTGGAAAGTCAACAATTTCACAGTTTGAATCACAAAATTTTCTATTGATGATAGAAGTCACTCTCTGAGTCATTTGTTCTACTCACTCACACTGATAAAATCACTTCAACAAATTTCAACCAACCAAGCAAAATGAGAGAAATAGGCAAAAATCGTCAACAAATTGGCGATTCGCCGATTTATTGCCCAACACTTTGTTTTCCAGGATTTTTAAATATCGAATTGAACTATGTTTTGTATTTCAGTAAGATTGATCGTATTTTAAAAATTTGTATTCATTCGTCGACCATGAGAGCAACATTGAATATTTGTATGCACGATGAAAAAGCTTCAAATGAAATTACATTCCAAAAAAAACTGACTGACTTTTCATATACTTATTCATAATTTTCCAAACAACATTATGTATATAAATTTTAACTCGTCAAGGCGAGTTGCTTTCGGCGGACGTTTTAAAACGACTGGTTATAAGAAATCGATACGCTGGCGATATATCCGGCGATAAATTTGTTGCCGGGGCGACCTGTTTTCTTATTGCCGGCAACAAAAAATTTCTGGTGGGAAATGAGAAGGTCTTTCTCAGATCCTCAAGTCGTTCATTATGGCATTTCACAGGTGAAAATTAGTTTTTCTGTCCATATTATTCCCATAACAAAATTTTGCTAAACCTAAGCCCTCTGCCTACAAAAGAACGATGGCAACTTGTCCTGGTTCCTAACGAAATAACCAGATTTTCCTGCTGATTGTAGAGTACTCATTGGTGTAAAATAAAATGCTACAATCTGTCGTTTTTGTATTATTTTAGGCCAGTCAGCCAGACAGTCAGTTTAGTTTTATTAATGCAAAATGTATGCAACAATTTAACATTTTCATTTCATTTCATACTTTTTAACACAAACGCAGCGCATAAATTTTCTACAATAATGGCGCACAGACAAAACAATGAATAAATATGCGATGCATAAAATAAATTAAAATTGCGCTACTGAGCAACAGCTGCATTTTGCTGCTGTCTTGCTTCGAGAAAATTATAATGAACGTTGTAATTTCTGTTGTTTTAAAATTTTGTGCACTCGCATCTCGTTGCTAATTATAAACGAATTCAATTAAAGTTCCATTATAAGTTAGAAATTACGATACGCTGTTGAAGCATAGTTGGAAGCGGATGTTGAAGGGTTCGTTGAAGAATGGGTTTTGCTTGTGTGCATGTGTAGACACTAATGTTGCAAGTTTTTTAATACCAACTTGCAACATTCTTTTCCAATCATTGGCAATTATCGCACTTACGTCGAACGTTGCCGCATATAAAAACATTTACGCACACAGACACAGCCATGCACATGTACGACACACTGCACACATGATGCGATTTTGAAAAAAAAAATTGTCGCTAAAATGCACTGCTGCGCTGCACGTTTAGCTCGAAAATGCCAGGATAACAGCGCGTTGGACTCTAGTCGGCACTGGAAGATGGAAGAGATGCAAGAAGTAGAGGGAACATTGTCGTTGAGGTTCAGTGGCGGTTAATAAAAACTGCTTGAAATGTTTAACATACAACGGCAGTTCAAAAGAAGTGGAAGTGCTTTGAGCCACAGTTGAATGTTTGAATAGCTCGACTCAGCTCACATCAAAGAACACTTTTCTTTCAGCCACTGTTCTCTGGCAAATATTTTAAAAAGAATAATAATTCTCCATGGAAATGTTAGAAATATGTCTTTTGACTCGATGTGTGTACGAATAATGTCTTAAACCTTTCGACCCCAAAGCAGGTGAAGTTACCTATTTGTCATCTTATAGCAAAAGCTATGATTGATTTATGGGTTTAATTTGAGTAGGCAACAACAAATTCATATTTTTAGAAATGAATTCAAAGCAAATTACAACAATTTCACTGTTATCCCCAAAATCTCAAAAATTTCCAATAATTTGCAGCAATATCAGGGAAAGTTTGTGTTATACTTGAAGTCTACGGATTGGGCGAGTTTGATGAAACCCCTGTTTCTTGAATAATGGTTATATAAAATCAAAAAGTGATAATTTTGTATTTGTCCATAGATACTATATATTTTTTCTGTAATTAAAAAATATTGATACAAAATTTATTTAACCCGTTTTAAGCCAAAATTATTCAGAAGTTTGTGTCCTAATTGAAGTCTACGAATTGGCACGTTTGGTCAAAACCCTATTTCTTTAATAATGGTTTAAAAAAATCAAAAACTGATAATTTTCTATTTTTCCATAAATATGAAATATTTTCTATTTAAGTAAAACATATTGATATAAAATTTATTTAACCCATTTTATGCTAAAATTGTTCAGAAGTTTGTGTCCTAATTGAATTCTACGAATTAGGCGCGTTTGATCAAAACCCTGTTTATTAAATAACGGTAAAATAAAATCAAAAAGTAGTAATTTTCTATTTTTCCATAAATATTAAATAATTTTTCAGTAATTGAAAAATATTGATGCAAATTTATTTAACCCGTTTTAAGTTAAAATTGTGCAGAAGTATCTTTTCTAATTGAAGTCTACGAATTAGTCTTGTTTGATCAACACCCTGTTTCTTTAATAATATTTAAATATAATCCAAAAGTGATAATTTTGTATTTGTCCATAAATATTAGATATTTTCTCTTTAAGTAAAACATATTGATATAAAATTTATTTGACCCATTTTATTCTAAAATTGTTCAGAAGTTTGTGTCCTAATTGAAGTCTACGAATTAAGCGCGTTTGAGCAAAACCCTGTTTCTTTAATAACGGTTAAATAAAATCAAAACCTAATAATTTTGTATTTTTCCATAAATATTTTTTAATTTTTCAGTAATTAGAAAATATTGATACAAAATTTATTTAACCCGTTTTAGCTAAAATTGTTCAAAAGTAAACTAGCTCTAGAACTCTAACAAAGAGGAGTGGGGACTTCAAATATCGTGTGCAGACTTCTTAGAAGAGTAGATACATATTAAATAAAAATAATAAATAAAATAATAAATACCAAAAATTAATATCGAGAAACAGGATAACATTGGGGTCGAAAGGGTTAAGCAATGTCCATAACATTGATGGTTGAATTGCAAGTTTTGGGTTCAAATAGTTCATAGAAAAAGCTAAATAAAGTTTGTAGTGATGTATGTAGAAAATTTCAATAAGACAACCAAGTATTTATGGTTTCTGAAAAATTATAGTATTATTTAATTTAATTTCATTGGCTTTTAGATTAAAAACTGACATATATGAACTATTCAGCAAAATATTTTCACCATAAACCATTTCACCAGGAACCATTGCACAACGCCACTGCAATGTTTAGATATAAATTTCACATCTACATAAGTAACCATGTCTGTATTTATATATCTCTATATATATATATTTTTTGTTGTCCGCCAACTATCCACTAGATGTGTTCATTTTCTTGTGTATGTGTATGTGTGCGCATTAACGTTGACAACGGCAACAATAATTAGCGACGCTAACGAGAAAACTTTCACATGTTCGTATGGGACAGTTGCTGCATGTGTACAACAACAACAACAACAATAGAACAAATAAATAAAATTTATAAAAAGCAAACGTCGCTAACAACAGCAGCCAGAACAAAAGTTGCAAGCAGAAGCCGCAAAAACACTAATAAGTAACGAGTAGAAAAAAATTATATGGTATAGAAAAATTAAGGCAGGTTCTCACCTTTGCCTTATCGTGTAGATATATGTTTCAGAAATGTGCTCCAGAAATTTCAGATCAAAATTTGCAAAATTACAAAAGTTACAGGCCGTTACATAGAGCAGTGTCGACCACCGGCCAAGCGCGCTTTAAACTTTAAACGCGTTTTTCTCAGAACCACATTTTCGGACCATACGGAAGTGATTGAAGGCGCTGGAATGAACCAATCGTCACCAAATTTTTTCTAAATGTTCCTTAGAGTTTTTTCTAATAAACGAACTACGATCAGCCAAAAATATTGAAAATTGGTTATTTAAAAAAATAATTAGTGAACAAAAAAATGCGAAAATCGTAATTTTTTTTCAAAACCTCATCACTTTTTTAATTTCGATTTTTTTTTCATGATCGTAGTTCATTCAATAGATAATACGGTACACATTAAGAATGTGTTCGATTTTTGTGTTTCCGGTCACGAGTTTTGACGGAATCACTTCCGGTAGCGGGACACCTCCTCGCCGACATGCCGCCACTGATGGACGCCCCCTCCCCCCATTTTTTGATTCATTCAATTTTAAAATTGTATTCTCTAAATAAATGTGTGTTCATATCCAGAAACAATTTTCAGCGTTGTATCTTTAACCGTTTTCTCAAAAAAAGGACTTTTTCGGATCCACAAGGTGAGAACCTGCCTTAAGCAACATAGAGAACACTTGTCACACACTGGCTGAAGCCGCTTTTTTTGTTGTTGTAGTACAAATGATGGCGTTTTACAAGTACTTGTCGAGAATAAGTAGTTGATTTATAGATCGAAATCTTTTCATGTAGAGCTGCAAAAGACTTTTAGTAGAACGCTAGTTGTTAGTCGCAGAGTTAAGTTTTCTTCATTAAAATAGGCAGATTTAGATTCTTCTTTAATTTGCCGCTGAAATTCCTCCAGAACGGTATGTCATTTTATGTTGTCTTGAGTCACTTAACACATCGGCTGATAAGTCCCCGGCCTAAGGCAGAAAACAAAACTTTTTTTGAGAAATTCAATTTTGTTCATCAACATGGGTTCCTTCAAGAGCTTCTCTAACATTGCGACACCTTTCTTGTAAAACGACTTATCTTTGGCCTTAAAATAGGTATTTTTAGCAAACGCGGTACCCATTTCGGAAACAGCTGCCTCATGGACAAATGTAATGCAAAATAAAACCCGCACGCCCCTTTGATTTCTTGATAGTATTAGGCAGCCACTAAACCAACCATTAGCTATCTCCTGCAATTTCACTTTACGGTTTTCAAAAACAATTTTGTGTCCTTTTTAACGTTTTCCGGTGTAACCACCTCAATTGGCCGACCACAGCGCGGCGCATCGTCGGTGTTCCTACGACTACGTTTAAATTGAGCAAACCAATCAATAATGGTAGATTTTCCGGGCGCAAAGTCCGGATCACACTTATCGAGCCAGGATTTTGTTTCAATTGTGTTTTTTCCATCAAAAAGCAAAGTTTTATGAGAACAGGAAATGATTTTTTTCCACTGCTCTGAACAGGAGTAAAGTTGTTTTACTAAAACAATTGTTACTTTTGAACCAACCGTCACATCGTAATGAACTTTTTAGAAGTACCTTTTGAAGGTTATTACTAAAATTAAAAAAAATATTATTTCTCGTTTTGTAGCGCTTATTATGGGTCAGACCGGGGACTTATGTCGATGTGTTAAACTCAGCGTTAACTAATTAGTTACATTTTTCTCAGAAGATTTTACTTGAGTTTATAACGCCGGTCTCTCATGGGTAGCGACTTGTAAATCTTTCAGCACTAGGGATCGCCCTAACTAGAATTTAAATTTTTTATGAAAACCAAATGTTTTGTTAATAAAAAAATATATATGAAAAATATTGAATTCAATTAATAATTAATTAGGAATTAAAGTTTTGATGCCAAAAATTTTATAAAGTTCCATTTCAACTCAACTAAGCACTAGTGATGGCCCAAACTAGATTTTATTTTTTTATGAAATATTAAATCTTTTATAAATTAAAAAATATTTATAAAAAAAATTAAATTTAATTAAAAATTAATTAACTTTAGATACCAAAAATTTTGCAAAAATTTCATTTCAACTCAATATTCCTCAAAACACTTAACTGTTCTTCAGTTTTGTGTTATTTCTGACGTTTAACCCATTGCTGCCGGGTACCATTTCCGCCTAACCGATTTTGATAAAATTTCATACACGACCGGGAATTGACCCAAAATGATCAGAAACAGCTATCAGCTTTCTATCTCTGCACGTTGCTGAGATATTCATTGGGTATTTTGTACCTATTAGGCAGCAATGGTAGCTTTTTCCATACTTTGTGAAGTGATCAGCTAAACAAGTGAACGAAAGTGTTATTTTTTACAGGTGAGTGAGGAGGCAGATTTTTGTAAGGTTCTAAGGCCACAACGTTTCGTCACATTTTCTACCTCCGTAAAATTCACGATTTTTGGAGTCTGGTAACTCTAGCTAGATGGCAACATTTTAGAGTGACCTTCACTAGGTTAAGGTAGTTCCATCTTTACCCTAACTATCCCTATCAATGGTTTTGAGAGATCTCAAACATAGATTTTTTTTTTGATTAAAAAAAATCTATTTGCATGGTTGAAATTTTACCCATTAGGCAGCAATGGGTTAAGTTAAATTTTGAGCTTTGATGTATTCAAAGAGCTACATATAGTAGAAGTTTAAAGCAAATACTTTTGTGGTATATTTCTTTCTAAAAAGTCCGCTTTCAAAGGAAATTTTTGGGCATTTTAGGAAAAAGGGTCACATTGACTCATGCACATAGCAGCTACAGGGTTAAAATGTTCCACAAAAATGTTGTCCATAGTGTTTTCCATGAAGTTACTGAACACATCTTATACTTTAAATTGAACGCCACATGGTTTTCGTATGTCAATTCACAGTAAGAATGTGCAAAAGAATGCAAAATTTGACTCTCCTGAAAAAAAATCAGACACAAACTATCCAAACGCCAATAGTTACACGTATATTTATTGTTGGCCCCTCTACCAGAATCCTTTGTGAGATCTTTGTTAATTTTGAAACAAAAGTTGAAAACAATTTTAATTTTTTTCAGTCTAATTTGTTGCTTCGGCAACATTTTCCATGTCTACTAACAACTAAATCATCCCACTGCCACTGACAATTTGATGCCAGTTGCACTTTGACTCGACTCCAATGAGCTTAAATGACACATTTTAAATTTTAATTAAAGCAATAATCGAAAACTTGGTTTTAATTAATTGCCTCAGCAGTGCATTCTGTGTGCTGACTGTCGGAATATGTTGCACAAAAATGTTCAAACAAGCAGGCCTGTTATGTCACAATATCAACAGCAGCAAAACAACAACAACAACAACAGTAAATAACAACAAGCAAAAACAAATAACAACAACAATAATCACAAACATATAGGAAGAACAAATCACAATGGCAAATATTGAAGTGATTGTACGAGTTGTGTCGGCATTACAGTTGCAATTGTTCGGTGACAAATGTGGCAGCAACACAAATTTTGCGTACAATTTTCGCCCCACATCAGAATTCGGTTACGCACAACCTGCACACACACACACGCATACACATTTAACAAACAAAAATGCATTTCAATTAATTTCATTTGTAGCAAAAATCAGCAAATGAAAAATGTTTAAATGTCGAATGCGAGCTTTTTTTTTGTTGTTTTCATTGGCGTCCGCCCAAATGCTGTTTGGGGCCGAACAATGTGCGGCAACGGCTGTCGAATTTATGCACAACTCACATTCAATGTGAATTCGTATCATTGTGTATGTGTGTGTGTGTGTGTGTGTTTGTTGTTGTGTGGCACACAGTCCGCGCCGGAAACTGCGCGCGAGTGCTGAACAACGGACGCTCGACATTAACAAAACCTACACACACACACACACACACACACACACACATAACCAACCACATACACTACTGTTATTCTTTTATCCCGAAAAATTTCCCCATTAATTGGCTTGGAAGTAATTATTTTGCATTTAAAACAACACAACCCGCCGCGTGTCGAGCGACCAGGCGTTGCACTGAATTGGCCTTAACCAGTGTCGTTGTTGTTGTTGTTGGCTGCGTGCATTTGTTGGCTAATTAAAAACTTGTTTAAAATTTGTAAGGCGGCAACGGCGTGTCAGTGTGTGCGTGCGTGCATGTTCCGTGTGCCATGTGCCGTGCATGTGTTGTTATTTTAATCGCAAAACAATTTCACCGGCTGTTGCGCGACCGTTGCAAAATATTAGTCGCCATGTGCACTGTGTGTGCTTTTGGGGCAAATCATGAAAACCCCATTAATTGCAGCGAAATTATAATTATTTTTCCATTTGGCAGCCGGCGCGACATTTTTGAAATTTGTCAAAAATTTATGTTTGGCCTCAGTGGATTTTGTGTGCGGTGTGGTGTGATGTGTGGTTTTTTCGAAATAATTTCCACTATTTTAAATAACCAGAAAACATTGAATTAATTTGCAAGTAAATGCAATTAATTTGTAAACTAATATTCGGCACTGCAGTGCTGATTAGTTAAGCTTTGCAGTGATTATTTGAGGTTAGAACTGAATTTTGATGCCCAATGTGGCGTGAAATAGATTTTTATGGATACTTAGCTTTAATTTAAACGACAAATTTTCATTGAATAATTTTTTTAATGACCAATAAAAACATAACAAAATAAACAAATAATAGCAAAGAGTAGCAAATTTCTGGCCGTTTACGGTTTTGATGTAATTACAGAGGTTTCACAATGAATTAACTTCGAAACTTTAAACTAATTAATAAATTCTTATGATAAATAAAAACTTAACACTTAAACACATTTTCAGTTTTGGCTTAATTCTGAGCTTTGATGTATTCAGAGACCTATAGTAGAATTTTATGGCGAATATTTTCGTGGTACATTTTGTCCTTAAAAAAGTCCTGTTTTACAGGACATTTTTGGCATTTTAGAGAAATGGTCAAATTGACCCATACAAGGCGGAGCTACAGGGTTAAAATGTTCGACAGAAATGTTCTTCGTAGTATTTTACATCAAATTGCTGAACACATCATACACCTAAAATGTGAGGTTTCATAATTTTCATATGCCAATTCACCATGAGAATGCGCGAAAAGGGGAAAACTTTGACTCCCCCTAAAAAAAAATTCAGACGTAAACTTTCAAAACGCCGATACACGTTTATTTTTTTGGTCCCCTCTACCAGATTCCGTTGTCAGAACTTTGTTATTTTTTTTTGTGCTGTACAGTGTAACTAAAGATCGTTGGATTCAAAACCGCAGACCATTTCTTAAACTTTGTTCTAGCTTTAACAATCGTAGATACTTCGATGGTGCTTCTCGATTGTTCGTCGGTTCATTGTTCCCATAAAACATTTAACTGGGCACTTGCCCGTCATTTCCCAAAACTTTGACAATGTTCCTTTTTTCATTCATATTCTATACAAAAACTGCTGCGAAATTTCTAAACACAAAAAACATGTGTTTTAATGAAATTTTGACAGCAACAGAAATTTTCCATTAGGAACAAAATTATTAACAATTGGCATATGCACGCAAGTTTAAAGTCAGTGCAGCCAATAAATCAAATAAAGAATTACTTCTCATTAGAAAAATAACTCTCATTTTAAGTGCTTTCACCTTATATGAAGTCAAAAGGCCCATTAAATCTTGTTTTTCCATAACAATTTTTTACCCATTGTTGGCCGGTCAGATTTCGAAAAGAAAATGAAAAACACGTGTCGAATTACTCCTTTTTTATATTTTGTTGTATTTTATTGCTAAAATGTTCAATGAGAGACAATATTTTGAAAGAAAAATTTATTTCTCAAGAAAAGCGGAATTTGACCGGAAAGGGTTAAAAGACTAAAGAAGTGAAACTCAAAACTTCCTATGCCTCGACGTACTTTCAGCAACTTGCTCACCTTCCAAAGGCATATGGTGTTGAAATCGGGGACAAATACCTTGGCATCTCCTTTTCGTCGACTTCAAAGCCGCTCTTGGTATCCCCGCCAAACTGATACGGCTGTGTAAAATTACGTTGAACACCACTACTAGCTACGTTTGATACCAAGCGAGGTTTCAAAGAGGGTGACCACCTTTCGTGCAACTTTTTCAACCTCCTGCTGGAGAAAATCATACGCGCCCCGGAGCTGAACTGCGCTGGCACTATTTTCCATAAATGTGTCATGCTACTGACATATGCCGACGATATCGACATCGATGGCCTCAAGAGCCGTGCCGTATGTTCGGCGTTCTCCAGTCTAGAGAAAACAGCGAGCAAAGTTGGTCTTGCGGTAAACGAGGGCAACACAAAGTACCTCCTGTCAACACACAAATGGTTTTCGCGTCTTAGATAACGCGTCACTTTTGGCAGCCGTAATTTCGAAGTGGTAAAGGACTTTGTCTACCTTGGTACCAGCATCAACACCAACAACGACGTCAGCCTGGAGATCAAGCGGAGAATAACGATTGTCAACAGGTGCTACTTTGGACTCATTAGGCAGATGAGAAGTAGAGCCCTCTCTCAAAGAACAAAACTTACGCTCTACAAAGCACTTATCATCCCCGTCCCCTCATATGGTGCAGAGTTCTGGACGTTGTCGAGCACTGATGAACGTGACTTGAAAGCGTTCGAGAATAAGATACTCCGCGAAGTTTTCGGTTCGCTCCACGTTTGTGATGACTACCGTATACGATGGAACAACGAGCTGTGCGAGCTATACAGGGACATGGACATAGTCAAGCGCATAAAAATACAGCGGTTGCGCTGGCTTGGCCATGTTGCCCGTATGCCTGAAGATGCTTTGGCAAGGCGCGAAAGAGGACGTCCTCATCTACGTTGGAAGGACCAAGTGTTGCAAAACCTGTAGGCGCTCGGAATCTCCAACTAGCGTCAGCAAGCACAGGACAGAACCGGCTGGCGCGCTCTTTTGGATTCGGCCAAAACCGATAAACGGTTGTAGCGCCAGCTAAACAAACAATCCTTCGTATCTCGGATACACATTTTTTTAATTACCTTGTAAGGCGATCGTGATTCGGACCTTTCAGGTTGTTGAAATGAAACTGAATCAAACTCTGTTGTATTGAAGGAGCCTAAGCCAAAGCTTTTTGTAGGCTGTTGCCATATCATAACAAACTTTTTTGAAACAAAATTTTGGTCTGTGCCTAGAAACGTTTTAATAAGAAATTGAAAGAAAAGAAAACATCAAATCGAGAACGACAGCTAAAAACAATTGGTTGGCTGGTTGGTTGGTTGAGTGGTTGAGTGGTTCCTACCACAGCTAAAGAGCATAATTAGTGCCGTTTGGTGCCAAATTCTTGTTTCTGTTGATATTAACTGGTATTTTAAACCCACTCTACGTGACTAACGAAGTATAGAAGCCTCCTGATCTCCATGGTTAAAATTGTTCTGAGCTCTTTTGGGAAGGCCATTCGAAGCGAACGTAGTCTACTCTTTTCTAAACTCGCGCATATAAACAGAAAGTGGGTCAATGTTTATCTCTGCTCCTCCTACCCATCTAAAAACAGTAGTTTTGACAACAATACATTTAAAGTTTTAAGCAATTAACCCTAATTTCCAGAATTTTAAAAGTAACGTATACCCAGAAGTGAGACTGTCAGGCTTATACGAAATTTCTGAAAACATTTGTTTAAAAAATACAAAAACGGTTTAAAATGTTACATTTATAAAAATAAAAATAATAGTAAAATCTTTTGGATTAACCACCATTTGAAATCTTTAGTGAGACTGTGAGACTCACTTCTGGGAATTAGGGTTACACGATTTTGAGATTTTGTGTTGGAAAGATGAGAAGATTCTCTTCCTTGAGCATTGACATAAAGAAAGAATTGGTATTTTAGAGAAATATTATTATTATTAAGTAATGTTGAGGATAATGCACCTAAAAGATCTATTGTGCCCCCCTTCATGGACCCACAGTTCATATGAGTCCAGCATACGAGAGGAATTTTGATATATCTGCTAAATATATACCAATTTGCATCTGTTATGAGAAAATCTTCCAGGTGCTTTTTCTAAAGAATTAAAAAAACAAAACAATTCAAACCTCTCTAACGCCGAACACAAAATCCATTACATTAACCAGAGCCACACACCACATTTTTCTCTTCCGGCGCTTTATGTCATTTTGTATAAATGTACACTGTCATTCAGTTATGTGACATGTGACATTTGTGATGAAAAAAAGTACTGCTGATACTGGCTTGATGAGTGTTATCCGTATGCGAAAGCTATGTGCAAAGTGGGTGCCGCGCAAGCTCACAATCGACCAAAAACAAGAACGTGTCGATGCTTCAGAGCAATGTTAAAAAATGGTATTGAAAAGTGTAAAGATCCCTATAATCGGTGTATCGCCCTCGATGGCAACTATGTTGAATAATAAAATCGAATTTTGCCAAAAAAATTTGTTTTTCTACTCTTTTCAACTGTTATGTACAAACTAATAAAATTAAAAAAACTATATCACCAAACTTAACTAAGCGACTGAATAAATTCTTAAATAAAACCACTGAATTTTTAGATTTTCGTTTTTTTTTAATAATTATGGCATTTATTTTCGTAATTTCTTTAATTGCTAATTTTGAAATTTTTAATATCGTTAGTCAGCGTATAGTACATGACTATGCAAGTATCTAAGTGTATGTATAGGCATTGCTAGCGCATTATCGCTTTCACTTTTAATCAGTTAAATAGTTTATAGTAAATATTTATAGTAGAACAACATTTTCATAATTTCGCCTGCACATTGTGTACAAATAGTTTTTCTCATTTTTACAGCAGTCTAAGAACTAGGTTTGTTTTTGTTTTTCAAATCAAATATAAACTAAAGTAGGGGAAAGTGTTAAATAATTTACAGTCGTTAATAAAAATGAAAACGAAAACGAGATATTTTATGGCAAAAGAAAAACTACTCAGTACATAGTTTTGGATAGTATGGGACAGTCAATTATTCCTCTTCGACTCGTAGCAATGGGCAGCACGCAATGTGTAGCAGCCAGAGAAATTTTAGTTTTTTAGAAATTCTCAAACGTGTGTGACTACTGCTGTAGTCGCTCAGTGGGTTCACATCGATATCTTCGGTCTGCGTTTAATACCTCTCATTCAATTGCTCCAATTTCTATAATAATTGCGATTATGTTTAATTGCTAATGCTGGTTTTTGGGAGGGTTAGGACTTCAAATCACTTCACATACATATTTGACACTTAGGGGTAGATTTTAAATATTTCAATATATATAGTAAGTATATACTTATAAACTTGATTCTAGTAATGACTATTTACACATTTCACTTAAGAAATAAAACTATGCAAAATTTGTTACTTTGCTCTTACATTCACATTAGACATTTATGATATTTGTTTTTGTTTTTAGTTGCATTAAGGTTTTCTCATGTTGTTGCAGTTGTTACTGTTTGTGTTTTAGTAACTTGATGTGCGTTGGATTAGACGCTCATATCTCATTATAATAACAGCCTAACTTATGGTACGCAAAGTTGTAGTTGTTCAATACAGATTTGAGAGTTTAAGGGTGGTTGCGCAGATTTGCATTGGCAACAGAATGTGAGAAATAGTGAGCAATGAAGTAGCATGAACAGTAGTTGTGAAGTAGATGAAAAGTGTTTCATGGAAGACAAGACAGGATGATGACAAGTAGGCAGTATCAGAAATGCTTTCATGGCAGTAATATTCGGAATTATGTTAAAATTCGAATAATTAGATTTATGTTCAGTTGATTGACTTCACTAAATGCAGAGAAATACATAAATATTTTGTTGGGAACACCTATGGAAAATTCACAAATACATTTGATTACCTTTACTCTACTTCATTGCATACTTTTTGCATTATTTAAATAGTTTCGTACAGAAAATCTATCAAAAGACATTAAATTCTAACTATCGCTCTTCGTGCTTCACTGACTTGTTGCCCGAAACATATTTCTCCCAAAAAAGCAGTATTTCGACACATTCAGTCTTTGACGCCTCAATCGAATTTCTCCATTGTGCCATTGTTGAAACGCTCGCACCACTCCAGCAGCTCCTTCACCTCGCGCGCATAATAATCCTCGGCTGGCCGACTGACAACGCCAACGCCAACACCCAACTCAGCTGCCGTCGTCAGAGGTCACACATTGGGGCCTGCAGGCTGACCGCTGCCACTGCCACTGCCGCTGCCCGAGCTGCTCAACAGGCTGCGCTCGCTGGCCACGCTGCCGGGCGCATAAATCAGTTCGCTCTCGTTGCCGGCGGCCGTCAGCATTTTGTGCTGCTGCTGCTGCCGTTCTTCGGCGCTCTCCGAGCACGAGCTCAGCGAGCTACTGCCGCCAAGACTGCTGCTGTTGCTCTTCGCGCCGCCGCCCACACCGCCCACCATTGCTGTCGCTGTTGCTGTGTGGCCGCGATTGTACGAGCCGCGTGTGGACTGCGCACGCCAATTGTTGTAGGCGCCATTGTTCTCCAGCGCGCTCGAATGCACCTGATTCGGCGGCGGCAGCGGCAGCAGTTGTTGCTGTTGCTGTTGCATTGTGCGCTGCGGCTGTTGTTGTTGCAGTTGCAGTTGCTGGTGTTGCGGCGCCCCAGGCTCATCGACTTTCACATACAGTCGCTCCATGTCGTCCAGTTCGCTGTCGGCGGTGTGATACAGCGCCTGGTCGTCCTCGTGCGACATCAACATTGCCATGGGCGATGGCGAGCCGCCGCAGCCCGAGTCGGCCAGTCCATTGTAGCAGAACGAGGCAGCGTCCAGATCCATCAGATTCTTTGTGATGGTTGTTAGTTCGGCCGAGTTGCCGCCGCCATTGTTGTTCAGAGCATTCAGCTTTTGCTGTTTGTCGCACAGCGCTGCCGGTGTGGCCGCAGTTGGTGCGCTGCTGCCCTGATGCAGCTGGAAGCTCTGCGGCTGCGCATTGATCACCTTGAAGCGTGCGCTCTGGCCCAGACCGGACATGTTGCGGCGCAGTGTGCCAATGCCGGCAAAGTGTTGCTGCTGCTGCGGTTGCTGTGGCTGGTGTGGTTGTTGTTGTTGCAGGGGATTGGTGGCAGCATCGTAGGTGTGGCAGTTGCTCAATTTGTTCTCGGTAATGTGTATCTTCTCTTTCGGGTAGTAGTACTGCTCCGAGTAGACCGATCGTTGGCTGGCATTGCTCGGATACATGTCGCCGGACACTGACATTGGCTGATAGATATTGCCCACTGAATGCTGCTGCAGCTGCTGCTGTTGCTGCAGCGACTGCTGCTGCTGTTGGTGGTAGTGCGGATGCATGGGACGCTGATGTTGTTGTTGCAATTGCTGCTGCTGTTGTTGTTGTTGTTGTTGCTGCTGCTGCATACGATAGTCGCCTGGTCGTTGCTGATAACGCGGCTGTTGTGCACCGTTGTTGCCGCTCAGTATGGCCGAAGTGGCGTATGGCGCTGGCGAGCCCGCATCGTGTCGCTGCAGGCCGCCATACTCGCTGGGCGTTTTGCCGAAACTGGACACTTCCGCATAGTCGGTGGGTATGTTGGAGTACTCGCCTACGTATCTGGAAGCAGACAGATAAAAACATTCATGGTTATTGATGACAGTTTTTAGTTGAGCTGTTGCGGGGCAGAAGGGAGTTGAAAAGCCAAAAGGCAACGAATGCTTTGAAGGGAATCATAATTTCGGCGCTTTTCGGCGGATTTTGAGCAGACAATTTATTGTTGTGCAGCAGCGCTGCATGCGGAACAAAAAAATGCTGCATGCTGAAAATCATATTGTCTGAGGTGACCATTTTGTGGGTTCGAATTGGGACAATTTTAGTCCAGTGATACGACTGTACAAGAGACATGTTTTAGTGCACAATTTTTTAACTACGATGCTACAAAACCTGTAATTTGATGTGGTTTAGGTAAAAATTTACTATATATTTGAATCAAAAAACTAAAAAGTTAGATTGAGAATTCTGTGGTCAAAAGCAATAACCGCCTAGATTCGAAAATTGCTGTTTCGAACACTCTCGTTTTAAAGTTTTAGCGTGTAGTGTGTTTGTTATGGGAGTGCGAATAGGTTTTTATTAATAACTTTTTTTATTTTAAAGTTACAAACTCCCCGATTTTACACAAACGTAGAACACAGTCAAGGGAACGTGGTGGCATCCATAACTCAATTTCTTCTTGAGTCGACTTAAGCGGTTATTGCTTTTGACCACAGATTTATTTTCATTGCCATGAGTTCAAAGTTACAAAAGTGTTAGGAAAGCAACAAAATTGCTTCACAGCTTATCAAAAGTTGTTCAGAGAGTGTTAAGATATATGACTGACCAGTGGCGCACACAGGATTTCATTTTGGGTTTGTTTACAACTTTTGAGCTCAAAACCATTTGAAATATTATTTTGTACCAACAATTTTTGTATTTTGGGGGTTTGAAACCCCAAACCCCGCCTGTGTACACCACTGTAACTGACTTCCCCTAATTTCTTTATTTGAACATTTCTTTCGAACATATGTACATAAACCGTATCGCCAACGCTTATTGGAACTTCCATACAAAATGATCATTTTTATATAACAGGCTCCCATTGCTTTCAGACGTGCCGTCAGACGTGACGAATGTATGACTCACTCCCACTTTTTTCTCTGCTGAATATTTCTTGCAAATATACCTACCCTCTATTTCCAACTCTGAAGGGTGCTGCCATACAAAACCACCCATTTTCTATGAAATAAGCTCTTCACTTGTAAAAGCAAGTAGGAAAAGATCGTATCTCAAAAACTACTGCACCGATTTGTATAATTCATTCAACATTGGACAACAATCTTCAGTGCAAAAAATACAAAATTAACTAAAATTTCAATTTTCAAAACTTCCTACCAACTCTTGGGGTTTCCTCTAAGTATAAACCAAAATACATTGGCGAAACTGCGTTTACCAGCCTACTTCATATATAATTTATTTTTGTAATGCATTTATAATTCAGTCAAATAACAGCAATAATACCTAAGTATAGATGTAAAACTTGAATCCGTTTGAGATAAGACTTTCAAAAATGTTCAATGCATAGTAATGGAGAAGAATTCTATGCGCCAAAGTGTTCATCAATCATAAATCTGGAAGCAACGTACGACCACCATATTTGTAATAGACAAGACGAAATAGGCTCATTTAACCCTTTCGACACCGAATATTACCCTGTGTCTCGGTTTTTATTTTTGGAAACATTTACCTAACAAGTGTGCACACGACACTTGAAGTCGCCAAGCTTCTTTGTTAGAGCTAGTTTACTTTTGAACAATTTTAGCTTAAAACGGGTTAAATAAATTTTGTATCAATATTTTTTAACTACAGAAAAATTATTCAATATTTACGGAAAAATACAAAATTATCACTTTTTGATTTTATTTTACCGTTATTAAACAAACAGGATTTTGATCAAACGCGTTCAGTTCGTATACTTCAATTAGAAAACAAATTTTGAACAATTTTGGCTTAAAACGATTTAAATACATTTTTTACCAATATTTTTTAATAACAGAAAAAATATCGGGTATTAATGGACAAATACAAAATTATCACTTTTTGATTTTATTTTACCGTTATTAAAGAAACAGGGTTTTTATCAAAGGCGTGAAATTTGTAGACTTCAATTAGAAAACAAACTTTTGAACAGCTTTAGCTTCAAACGGGTTAAATAAATTTTATATCAATATTTTTCAATAACAAAAAAATTATTTAATATTCATGGACAAATACAAAATTATCACTTGTTGATTTTATTTCACCATTATTAAAGAAACAGGGTTTAGATCAAACGCGCCCAATTCGTAGACTTCAATTCGAACGCAAACTTCTGAACAATTTTAGCTTAAATAAATTTTGTATCAATATTTTTTAATTACAGAAAAATTATTTAATATTTATGAAAAAATACAAAATTATCTTTTTTGGATTTTATTAAACCATTATTCAAGAAACAGGGTTTTGATCAAACGCGCCCAATTCGTGGACTTCAATTAGAACACAAACTTTCTCTGATATCGTTACATATTATTGTAAATTATTTTAGGAATAACAGTAAAATGTTTGAAATTTGCTTTGAATTCACTTCTAAAAATATTAGTTTGTTGTTGTTGTACTTAAATTAAACTCATAAATCAATCGTAGCGTTTACTATAAGATGACAGGTAGGTGAAGTTGCTCTCAGGCAACTTTGGGGTCGAAAGGGTTAAAAGGTCCCATGTACTAAATCTAAAAATTATTATGACGACGATATACCAAATCTGCGTTTGCTTTAGTCTTTTAGCAAAAAGAAGAATTGACTCAAAAATGCATCAAGTGGAAAACCAAACATTTTAAAAACTCTATGAGTGATTGTAATAACAGCCACAATTTTGTACCATGGTCAGCTTAAAACTGTCGACTTTTGATTCGTTTTACTGCAAATAAATTTTTAGCTTAAGCCGCTTCAAGGTGCAAAAGCATAGCAAGGATTTTAAGGGCAATGTGCGATTTTCATTTTGGCATTCAGTTTTGGACTTCACATCACTTTTTATGGAATATTTTTGGGGGAAATGTTTTTTTTCACAATCGTTTGTACTGCAACCAGCTTAAAAATGCGTTAAGCTCCAACCAACAACGATTTTTTCGAACCATAGTTAAGTGATTATAAGCGTTGATGCAGTGGAAAAGCTAAAGATGAATGAATGCCTGCACTAGATTACGTGTTTGAGGTTAAATTGCAGTGGAAATGAATGAAATTCAAATTTTCTCTAAATATCGTTGATGCTTCAAATGTTTTAGTAATTGTTCGAAGGATAATAGATTAGTTAGAAGAATTATTTTGTAATAAAAGGATTTAACAAAAGCCTAAAAAGCCTACTTTTTGGGGTCCTTACTGATACCAGATGAAGATTCGTTTGATCCATTCGAATTTTAGTGCTTTTGGCAAACCTCAGCAACCATTTCAGATCAAGCGTTTCCACTTTATTTAGTGAGGCAAACTCTTGTGCCTTCCATATTGCTAAGTGTTGCCTCGAGATGGCGGGGCAGAAGCAGAGGAAAGGATAAATTGGAGTGAATGAGAGAATAGAAGTAGATAAGCGTTTCACCAGCTCGAGCTAGGAATCGAACCTAGAGCATCTGGTTATGAGAAGTCAGCGCGCTACCCGCTGGACTATCGACGCCGAGTTCTTCTTTAGACTCAGTCGCAAATCTATATGCGGCTGACTTAGGAAAGGAAATAATTTGATATTTGATCATTGAATAGATGAATAAATGAATGGCTCAATTAGTGGATGAAAGAATGGATAGCTGAGTGGGTGATTCGAAAAACTAACATATGAGAGAATGTTCATCAAGCACTCAGACTTAACAGCCCATGGTACTTTAGGCTCAGAAGAAACTATGGCAGCAGAGAAAGGTACTGGCGGTGTCATAGCATCAGAGACACAAAGTTCATTTGAATGCATTTATCTTCATATGTTCTGTTTATATGTAACTGATCTCAAAACATCAAAACTGACAAGTTATATTAACATTTATAGCCCAACAAAACTGCGCGCTTATTAAGATCTCATTGACTCTCAAAGACTCTTCAAAATGTCTTATTATTATATTTCTTTATATTTTTTAAATGTATTCTTAATTATTTCACAGGATTTTGACACTCTTGTTATTTTGATTAACTTTTTAGCTATTTATGTTTTAATAAATCGCTATTTAATAACGCTGGTCCATGCAGCTGGCGCTGCCAACGCTTGTCAACTTGTTAAACCCAAACTTTTCCCTTTTTTATGGTAGCTCTTCAAAGTCTTTGTGTGCCAATGGCTGTGTACATTATGTTCACAATACTGTTTGTTTTTGTTGTTATTGTTGTTGTTGTTCCATAGCCATCTCTGGTGCCCATATTATCACTGTGGATCATGATTAAATTTTAATAATTATTTATTATTATTGCACAGCTCGCGGCGTTCGCTTCGCCATTTGCCGCCAGTTACAAATTTTCATTAATATTTCAACTTTTCCTTCTTGCTTTAAATTACACCAAAATTGGCTCATTTAAATGTGATTTCTCCTTGCTGCTACTTCATTGTGCAATATCGAGTTTTTATCGTTTTTTTTTAATAACATTTTGATTGTTTTAATGACTAATTAAGTGCAGCAAATGAGTGCAATGCAATGTTGATGCGCTGCGCGTTTTTTGTGCATAAAACTGACACAGAAATATTTAAAATAATACAATGTTAATTACACGCACACCAAGGTGTCATGTTTCAAATAAAGCTGCCGTTGCTGATAATGGCATGAAATATTGCATAGCAACCAAATTCGAGGTATCGGTCACACGTGGCGTATGATTGACATTTCATTTCGAGTGTCATTTGTCTGAACGCGCACAAACAATGCAAAATTTCAAAAATGCAGCGGCAAAGTGAGAAGTGAGAAGCAAAATTTTACATTAAAAAATAGTTTAATGATTGTTTTATGCATTAAAATACAAATTTATTGAAATGATGACGAGTTCAGCGCATAGAAAACGCAACAATTAGAGTTTCGATTTCACACATAACCAGCGGCCAAGCGAATATCATATTTACGTAATTTAATATTGTACACTATTGACACGGAGTGCGGCTGCAATAATGAGTAATGCTTTGTGCGTTTTGTGCGTGAAATTTAAAGCTTTTCAATGCAAAATTCAGAATACACACAATGGCGCATTGTGCGCATTGGCCGCATTCTTCATGCATGCAGCGCACTGGCTGCATTATCGCTGCACCGCTACACCAACACAATGGCAATTGGTGGCCTTCAGTTGTAATTATTTCGAAAAGCATATCAGCCGTAATGCCGCATTAGTGCCGCACAGCCACACAGCGAGAGCCCAATGCGAAAATACGCCAACCGCAAATTAGCCACTAATAAGGCCGCACCACTACATACGAATGGGGGAAAAAAAATTCGCTCTTTTACTACTTTAAAGCATGTAAAAGGGTTTTTGATGGAGCTGGATGACTGTTTTGTATTTTTAAATAATTAAAAAAAAATTTATAAAATTTTTAAATACTTAATTTGCATTTTTTTGTGAGAAACTTGTCCACATTGGTGACTTTTCGTGTTTCCATTGAGATATTCATGGTTAACATGTTGAAACTTTCATATTTCCTCGAATTCTCTTCCATGGCCGTTGTACTCAAAAAAAGATTGGACCGATCTCGACTTGTAGACATAACTTTTTTAGGAATTTTCAACCTGTAATTAGCATCAACAGTATGTTTGGTCACTACCTATAGTTCCATTTATCTATAGGATTGAAATAATCTGCTGCCGAATTCTACAGCCCCTAAACTAATCTTTCAATGCCCACAAAAAATAATAAATGCGTTTGATGTTGAATAGACTTAGGCTAGAAATGAAGAAGAAGAGGTATTAATTGTGTCCACCTGTTCAGTCCTTTGTCAGATAGGTTTCTTGTACTCAGAGAACATCATCGACATCTCCAATGTAGACATCGGAGAGTTGAATGGTTCTACTGTGCAACACATGTCATTGTTACTAACTAAAATTGGTAAAAATTGGGTAAATAAATGAATCGAATTTTTGTACTTCATTAGAATACAGCTTCCGCCTTTTTTAATAACTTTCAAACCAATAAAATTAGAGTAATGAAATGTTGACACGTGATCAAGAAGATTATGGGTTTTAACGTTGTTACTTTTCAAGAAAATTCGATATAAATTTTTAAGGATATAAAGGATTAAAATTTTCAAAGGACCTTTTTCATATCCTTTTTTTACAAATAGATAAAAAGTGAGTTTTATTTAAATTTTTGAGACTTTCCTCTTTCATTTGATTGACATTTCGCAATATTCTAACGATGTTAAGCATTTTTTATATTTATTAATTTTTTATTCCCTTCAAAAAGGCATTTTGAAGTCCTTTTAAAAGGACAAAGTATGTAGAAATGAAAAACTGAGTATACAGTATAACTATGTTTGGTTTTTAGTTTCACGACCACATGGAATTTTCGTGTGTGAAACATACTGTCGCATGTTCTAGTTTGAAGTTGCACAAAGTCCTACAAAAGCCCATATACCCATTTTTTACTTACTTTGTTGTAGATTACTAAGCATTCGAACCCACTATCCTCTGACTGGCGTTAAGATCCATTAACTATGAAGCCACGACAGTACTTTCATAAAAGTTTACTCAGTTTTCGAACTCACTCCCCTCTGACTGTCGACATAATCCATTAACCCTTTCCTTCCCATGGTAGCCATATGGCTATCAAATTTGGAATTTCGATGTATAATTTTCGATTTTTCCCCATTCTATGAATTGTATCGCTTAAAAGAAACATTGTTCTGAGCTTTTTCAGCAAAATATGTAGTTTGTTTTTATGGGAACATTGAAAATTGTTAATATTTGTGCAACGGTTCCCGCTCGACAGGGCAGCAGAATTAAATGGCAAAACTGTAATATTGCTCTATGTTTAACAAAGGACACCAAATAACTCTAAAATTCTAACAAATAACTCGAAAACCTTGTAAATAAGGGACATTTTGTTTTCATATAAAATATGTTTTAATTTTGCTTCATAAAAGCCCAGTGTAGTCTAGTGTAGTATGGCTACCTCCTCCTCGCACCTCCCACTGGAAAGTCGAAACCATTTTAAATATGATGCAAAATACTTTTAAATAGTTCTCTCGTTTCAAATAACCAACTTCCAGCTTGTTTCTATGGCTATTTCATAATTCGGGAAGGAAAGGGTTAATTACTAAGCCATGAAGGTACTTTGATGGTAGCTGAATTAGCTCTTGAAACCCTCTGACTGATAGAACAATCCATAAATTACCAAGTCACGGCGACCGCAAACCAACCAATAATGCTTGTCAACTAAAAACTGCTCAAAATTCACAGACGCACAGCTGAATGTGCGAGTGGTCGAACAGATGAAAGACTTTTTCAAATCAACTCTTCTGACCATGCTGAATTTTTCAAACTACATACGAGACGGTACAATGAACAGCAATGTCCACGCGTCTATATTCATGAACAGCCCCAACAAAATTTAGAATAACTAACTAAAATTTCTACCACTTTTTTTCTCCACAAGCCAACAGCCATAGCGAATGTACTCTCACAGGTCAGTGTAGCGCATAAAGCAAAACACTATCAGAAATATGTAAACCTAAAACATGAATATTAGCACACACACACACACACACGCACACATACTCGTGCCTGTTGTAATTAAATTTTTAAATAATATGTTCAATGTGCTAAACACTGAAAACGCGCATAATTTAATTATGCCGCCGCACAGGAGTGAGAACCACACTCATAGTTGCATGTGTTGAAAGCTATCAAATGTACTCGTATGTGTGTGTGTGTGTTTATGCATTTTCATGTATTACGCACTAATTACTGTGAACAAAATTATGAATTATTTAAAATATGCTGTAAAAATTCCACTGTTGTAATTCAAGCTGCGAGTATGAGCAGTTTTCAGTGCTGCAGCCATCTTTCCTGTTGTATTTCAACTGCGCTTTCTTCAGCTTTAAAGCTACTTTCAATTGCAAGTTGTTGAATTTTAAGGGCAGCTCGATGCAGTGCGATTATCACAAATCATACTTGGCACAGCATAGCCACAGCCATACACCAAACACCGAAGACAGTGCGGCCAGCAAGTAATTACGCCAAAAATTTCCCTTTCAATTTGCTTACACTGTGTAGAAGTGCCTTCATTTGACGCTAACGACGTGCACTCAACACACACAAATTTGTGCCATACCGCAAAATGTCGGACCATGGATGCGCGCCACCAGGCAGCACACACATATATATGGGGAAAAGAGTGACCATACTCGACTGAATAGCACATTTAGTTAAGACATTTGGTATCAAGATTTTTGTAAAAAAATTTGCTGATATCGAAAGACTTGCAGGTTTAGTCTAGTCTAGTCTAGTCTAGTCTAGTCTAGTTTAGTCTAGTCTAGTCTAGTCTAGTTTAGTCTAGTCTAGTCTAGTCTAGTTTAGTCTAGTCTAGTCTAGTCTAGTCTAGTTTAGTCTAGTCTAGTCTAGTCTAGTCTAGTTTAGTCTAGTCTAGTCTAGTCTAGTCTAGTCTAGTCTAGTCTAGTCTAGTCTAGTCTAGTCTAGTCTAGTCTAGTCTAGTCTAGTCTAGTCTAGTCTAGTCTAGTCTAGTCTAGTCTAGTCTAGTCTAGTCTAGTCTAGTCTAGTCTAGTCTAGTCTAGTCTAGTCTAGTCTAGTCTAGTCTAGTCTAGTCTAGTCTAGTCTAGTCTAGTCTAGTCTAGTCTAGTCTAGTCTAGTCTAGTCTAGTCTAGTCTAGTCTAGTCTAGTCTAGTCTAGTCTAGTCTAGTCTAGTCTAGTCTAGTCTAGTCTAGTCTAGTCTAGTCTAGTCTAGTCTAGTCTAGTCTAGTCTAGTCTAGTCTAGTCTAGTCTAGTCTAGTATACCGAAAAATGAAATCAAGTTGTTTTTCCCATGTTTTTCAATATTTACCTTAGTATTTGAAAAACAGAGCATTACTTTCCTATTTTTAAATATAAATTTTTATCTAAAAACAGTCTCAAATGGTCACCTTAGCCTTGTGGTGGATTGCAAATTTCAAATATCATCTAAATGTTGCCCACTTTTGGACGCTGCGCTTTAAACCCTTCGCTGCTCCAATGCATTCACTCACTACTTCTTCCCTCTCCTTTCTGCATTGTCGCTCTGTGACATTTCAATGCATTTGTTCTTGCTGGCAGCCAGCGTGACAGACATTAAATAAACATTCTTTGGCTACTATTAAAATTACATTTGTGCCACGAGCACTCGCACTCGCAGTCATAGTCACACTCACAGTCGCCAGTTGCACCATCGCACAGCGCAACACAGTCACACGGTCGCACTTTCCACCGAACTGAATACTGCAAACTTTTAGCTGGCGTGTTTGCGGAGTTTTTTTTCTCCTTTGTTTTTGCAAACTTTCAGCGTGTTAAATTTAAATTCGCACATAGTTCGTTAGCAATATTTGCGAATACGTGTCACAGACGCGGCGAAATATCTTATTTTGAGTGCAATTTCACAGTCGGTTTGGCAATTGTGCAGACGCCGAAAAGCATGCCACAAGTTCGTAAACTTTGTTGTTTTCCCATTTGCTGTGCGGTGTACAAATACAACCAACCAACAAACATTCAAACAAAAAAAAATAAAACACCAAAATTGCAACAACAAACAAAATAAGTAACAGAAAATCGTTGGACGTATAACAATAGCGACGACTCACCTTTGCTGATTGCGCTCGCTGGCATTGGCCGGCAGCATGCCGTCGTGGCCGGCGGCGGCCAGGCCGACACCGTTCGTTAGGCAAACGGGCGCATAGTCGGCAATTTGGTCTTTTTGCATGTCCAGTGTGTCGCCGCTGGGCGAGGTGCGCCACACCATGCCGCCGCTGGAAGCGTCGAGCCAGAAGCCGTTGCCCCCGTTGCGCGACAGACTTGGCATTTTTAGGACGTCGTTAGGGTGTGCGCCTAAAAGTGGATTAAAAATGCAAAAAATAGAGAGAAAGAGAGTGAGTGAGTGAGAAAAAGAACAGTACATAAAAGTGAGATAAATGCAATTGCACTTTTTGCGGATTTACATTTCGTTATGTGGAGTTTTTGTAATTTATTTTTTTTATATTTTTACGGTTCAGTAGAAACAGGCAGTGACAGCGTTGAGTGAGGAAAATTAAATTTTCAATAAATGTATAAATTTCTGTGAGCATATTTCAAGGCGCTAAAGGCAAAATTAAAGTCATCAAGTTACTGAATAAATGTGTAGTCAAAGTTAACATTTAATAAAATTTAAAGAATTGTAAAAAATTTAATATATTAAAGACATTTTTTCGTTTAAAACAAAAAGTGCGCTAATGATGTTGACCGCACCGACTTTTTCTGGCCGCTTTCGGTGGTAATTTCATATAATACCAACAACAGTGTGCATTGTTGTTGCGTATTGTCAATGTTTTTCTGCCACTTAGTCGGAAATTTTTTTGTTTTACACATCACTTTTCAATGTTTTTGTGTTAATTATTTTTCAAGTTGTTGTCGCTTTTTGGGGCGGCACATCAAAATGGCGCCGTGATGCAGCAAAACCAAAGGCCAACAACTGACCCGGCCGCCAACAATGATAACAAAAAATTCGCCAATTAAACTGTCAGTAATACAACAGCGAAGCAGCCAAGTGTTTTATTGCCGCAATTTTTGCATTTCGCTGCTTTTATGTGCGCGCGATTTTTTAATTTTTTTGGGAGACATTTTTTGCTCACTGCGCTTTTTGACGTTCTTGTTGTTTTGCTTTGCTTGCGCAGCAACAGTTTCGAATTTTCCCATCCAAAACACACACACGCACACACATACACATAGATGCACGACATTGGCCGCTTGCTTGGCCAGGTGGCCGTCTGTTGCATTGCATACTTTTGCGACGGCAGCGCAATGCACAATTTAAGTGCACTCGAGTGCGTGTTTGCGCAAGTGTGCGTATGTGTGCGTGTGTGTGCAATGTTTTCGCAACAGTGTTGTTGCAATTATTGCCGTTGTTGCCAAGCATGGCGTGTTATTGTTGTCCAACTGCACTCAACAGCGCAGAATGCGCATTTATTTGAGTGCTTTAGTTTGGCGAGTGCTTGTGTCGGTGCTTACGGTCGGCGTTGCAGTTGTAGTGGCAGTTGCTGTTGTTGTGCTGTGCTGTTATGTGAGTTGGGCATGCATGAGCGCCTATAAATATGCAACATTTTGCAACGAGTGGCACGCAGCCACCGCGGGGAGTCGTCGAGCGCTTTGGCGCTTTTGATGAGCTACTCGAGCAAGTGATGTGCGCTTTGTTGAGTCCCAGGCGCAGCGCAGAGGCCAGCAATGGATCATGATAGTGTACTATGTAGTTGGTGAAGATTCAAGTAGAACGATAGAAGTTGCTTGTCTAAAACGACTTATGACATGCACAATAAATGTTGTAGCTTATGGAGCTAAATGGCACGTTAACATGCAAACTATAAAGCTGCAACGCTCAGGAGTATTAAGGTCACTTAAGTGGGAGTTATTTGTAGTTTACAATTTGAAAAACATGAACTAGATTGTTTCTTTTGTGAATAATTATGATTTTGAAAATAATGGGTATCAATGTTAAATAAAAATTTAAAAAAATTGGCAATGTTATGAAGATTCGAAAGAGACGTTGAAAATCAAAATGTTAAACTTCAATCACTTATATGAGATTTATGAAATTCATTATATGGCGAACTAGCCACAGCTTGTCAAGTGTTCATTTATGTAACAAATTAGAGCTTTAGGTAAACTCAGCCATTGCTTGAAAGTGAAAATTGTATCATGCCAATGTCAGTCCCATCTACTCTCAGTTGAACTACTAGCGATAGTTAAACAAGGTCTGAACTATCTTCTGTTACCTTAATATTCTTACTTAGCCACAGCAGACTTTTTTCTTTCTCACAAGTGGAATTTTCCAGTACTTCAAATACATCACAATGTACAGTTATCGACTCCATACAACCGCGGAAGAAAATTAGAGGAAGTGGTCCGTTCTTCATAACATTTGGTATACTAGTGAATCATGCTCTGCTGAATTAAAATCGTATTTTTTTTTCTTAAACTTTTGTAGTTTGGCAATGCCTGAGACATAAATTTGCAAATTTCGTCATTTTTGGAGAGCTATAGCAACAAGTGTGCTGGCTACATTTTTCAAATTCTGCATTTAATCGATAACGTCAACATTGATTATTCCAAAGAGTTTCAGAAATTGTCTAAGGACCCTCTGTTTTTGCAATAAAAATGATGATAATAGTTGTATGTTTTGCAGATTTTATCATTTTTCGTGCTGATTGCATACTTTTAGAAATGAATAAAATACATTTTGTCAAAAAATAGATGTTTAGATAACTTTTCAAACTGAATTATTTTAAAAGATCGAAAGATGTTGGAGGATGTAATAACACAATACGACAAAGAAAGAGTGCTTCTTTAAATAAAAAAAAAATTCAGAAACAATCTTTCGCATACATTTTAGATATTCTCCTCAAAGTTTTTCCAATTTTCAGATTTTTAATTTTGAAAAATATTTTAAATTAAAAGTGAAGTAAAAGCCAAAGCTTTGCAAATTTTTAGAAAACATTAAAAGCGAAAATGGCCACATCATTTCTTTATTTATATTGAAAGTTTTAGCAACTTCTTGATAACCATGTATTTTTATAATTTTTTTTACTCAATAGACTAAAAATCAGAATATATGTGTTTAAATTTTGTTGGTGAAAAAGTTTCAACTTTGAGGCGCTTGAACCGATCTACACACTTTCCTCTCCAAGACCAAATGGTTCCCAAAAGATCCCGCCTGGATCTACAGAGATCCCAACAGATAGAGAAAGGCGGTTTCTCCGAAAATGAAGCGATTCACAATGGACCCAACAGGGTCTCCGAGTGGAAGTACTTGCCGCACACACCCCTTCCGTAACCTAACCTAACCTAACCTTGAGCCGCTTTTAAACAGACACTAATTGATTTTTTGCACAAATTTTTTGGTGATTTTCTTAGTTGGAGCTTTCAAAATCGTTAAATTCTGAGACTATACATTTTTTTAATTTTGTCTATGGAACTAATCACTGTGCAATGGAATCTAAGTACCGTAAAATAAACTTTAAGGAACTATTAAAATTTGCCTCGCAGGTTGTTTTCAGTTCGTGAAAAAGCTGCTGCCAACAGTGGGTCGCAGGTCAAGGAAAGATTAGTTAGGTTAGCTGGCTGACCAAGTAGGCACCACATAGACGCTATTGGGTCCCTAGCGATACCAGTTGGAGCTCCTTTGTGTTGCGTATCGACGTAAAAGTGATCGGTGAGAATGCGGCTGTTCCTAGCAAAGTTCAGCAGCGACTTTTTGTCAAGCTGGGGGACTTCCTCTAACCCAGAAAAGAACGAAGCCCCTACGTAAGAAAGTCGTATTTATTAGGTAGCCGGACAGGAGCAGAGGATATGCTCCAGGTTTTTCTTGGCACCAATTTCTGGCGTGGGATGTTGTTAGGTAGAGCACCACTTCTTCTTCTTCTTCTTGACTGGCACGACAGACCGATAACGAGACTAAGGCCTAGTTACCCGCAACCATCGATGTTGTACGTGCGAATTTTTCAAGTTTGGAAGGGACCTACAGTTTGATGCCGATTCCGAACGGCGAGTTGGGAGATTTTTCATAGGCAATTTCGCTCTCAGAGGTTTGCCATTTCCTGCTGAGAGGACAGCCGCCGAAAGAAAAATGTTTTTCTTTTTTTTCGGTGTTAGCAGCAACGGAGTCTTGAACCTGGGTTCGAACGTCGCATTTGACTCGCGGCCCAACGCACTAGCCAGCTGAGCTACGGCGGCTGCCGTGCAGTGCATCGCTAGCTCAAGGAACGAAGAAGAAAAATGTGAAGAATTTGAAGGTTTTTTGCAGTTTTCTTATATTCGAATACTTTGAGGGAATCCAGCAGCTCGTTATGCCCTGCGAGGCTAGTATTCCAGAACTCTTTCCTGGATGTTTTCCAATCATTCTTTCCACTTTGGAACTTACGACAGTAAACTTGCAAGTTATTAAAATTTCACGTAAATCTACTTATTCAATCGAATATTGTGTTGAGTGATCCTTCGATCTTATTGCTAATCCCAACCTTTTCATTTGCCTTTTTAGTCATGGCGCCTCTATTTCTCCCAGTCCCTTGTATTTTTGTCAAATGTTTACTTTTGGTAGATTTTTTCATTTTTTATTTAAAACCCGAAAAATAAACCACTGAAAAAATCATTTCATCCTGCTTTTTAATTAACATTTAATTTAAATATCAGCCAAGTCGACGGTCGAATTATTAGAATTTTTCCGAAACTTTTTCCCACACTTTTATTTACTTTTTTATTTTTGAACTTGTGTACAAGTTTCTTCAGCTTCAAACATCGATTCTCAAAATAACAATCTTTCTTTTCAACTGCATCACAACACGTTTACAATCCCAATTGAGTTGACGAACATCACAGAATAAACAGTACATAGTATACTGTTTGTTCTGTGCTAACATTAATGTTCCAACATTGTTCCAACATTAATATTCCAACATTAATGTTACTCATACGCCCAGCAGGTCAAGTGCCAAGAAGTTACCTTTACACTTCTTGGTTGCACTTTTGTTGGTTTTATGCTTCCAACTGCAGTAAAAATTTGTCGTAATGACTACATTAACTAAGAATGTAAAACAGTTATGAATGCACTCAAGTCTGGAATTATTTTGTAAAACGTAAAACGTTGTAATTATCTCGTAATCTTACAAGTCTTACAAGCAAACCCAAAGCATTATTCACCGCAATTAAAGCAGATTAAAGTCAACTTGACATTGGCCCAAATCAACAGCTTAAAGCGACAATTTGCATTTGCAAAGCAACTTCTGAAAGAAATAAATAAAAAAAAATAACCACTATTGTTGCTTCGACTTTGTGCTTCAGCAACTTTGCCAACTGCAACGGCAAAAGTGCCATGCAACAAGCATTAGCACCTTTTTTGGTGTCGTTGTTATTTTTTGCTACTTTACCGCTTGGCAAGGCAACTGTTAATGCTTTGTTGTAGTTGTTTTTGTTGTTGTTTTTGTTTGTATTTTTATTCCTTTGCTGTGCGGTGCTGCAATAATGAAAAATTTATTCGCACCTACTTTGCAAACTGCAATTATTGGTGCTTGTTGGAATTTATGTAGCAGTCGCATTAAATTTGCTCACTCACAAACATCCACACGCACACACACATACACACATACATAAGCATGAAAACGCTGTGTGCGGCGCACTTGGAATGTGAGCAAAAGCGCCAAGTGGGGTTCCTGGATGGCAGTGGCAACAGAAGTGCTGCTCGAATGTGCACGCGCACACTTTGGCGCATACAATGCTACAGAATTACTGTTATTTGTGTATGCAGCAACGGATGTGGCATGAGCGCACACATTCACAACCCCTCTCCTTCACACACCCACCGCTGTGAACAATTCAAACTCCAACTTAACCGCGCACTGAAAGTTTTCTCTGGACGATGTTGACAGTGTTGCAATGCATAGACAGGCGCGCTTAAAAAGGGGGACTTCAAGGGGATATGAGAAGAAGTTTTGAAAGTTCAAAAGATTTTTAAAAGTATAAAATATCATTTAAATCAATGAGTCTGATGACTTTTTGACATAAGAGTGGCTGTGAATCAATCATTCCAACTTTGGGACGTACCACAGTTTGAAATCAGTGGACCTAAAGAAGAAATATCCAGCGCAAAACTCAACTGAAACAGACATAAAACTCGCTGGCACCATTACAAAATCGAGTAGGGGAAAGGGTTCGGCTGTGGGCACCCCTTTTGTTTTTGGCTCATAACTTTTCACCAAGTTCATATTATTCGGACATATGGTTATCTATGGAAAGCTAGAGACCTTAGCCAGCAACTAATGAAGAAAATAAATCTATGCCGTCAATTAAAATTTTTTTTTACATTATAACTCATTTTGGCTCAACTACAAAAAACACAAAATTCGCTGGCTCGTGCTGGCTCAATAAAACTGTTTTGTTGACTCTCTGAGAGGGTCGAGGTGGTTCTTGCTTTGCTACAATTGAGCATTTACGTTTCTATCAAAATACAAATTTCTTGAGACTGTCTTTTGCCATTTAAAAAATGTTGCTCACTTACTTTTCTGCATAAGTCAGCGAAACCTTTTCAATGGACTCGATCGTTTTAAATTAATCTTGAATGACTTTATGGTACAATTCAGTTCGAAGAAGTTAACTTTTGTTGTTCTTAAAGAGTAATTCTGATGATTCTTAGTGATTCTAATGATTTTGAGGCTCTTAAGGATTTTCTGTTTTCCATACTAAGCAATTCTTCTTGATCATATATCCAACAAGCAAGAAATGGGCGTCTTCATTGTAAACAGTTTTGAGCGAAAAATCATTGTCCACGACCTGTGGATTCAGCCAATCCATTTCAGAGCAATCAACATAAGTTTGACTCATTCTATGTTTAACAGATTTCAATCAATTCATCAGTTAAACTTAATAAGTACAGAGATGTAAGTTAAAATGCAAAGTTAAACATAATTTACCACAGGACACGTCTAAATGCTCGACAAACCCTAAAGTCAATAAATGTGTATCTCTTGAAACATTTTGAACAATCAAGAAAATTTCTTTGATAGCCGGTCTCTGCAAATATCAATGAGAGAAACCCAATTACTTCGAATTTCTCTACATGAGTTGGAAGTTCTAACTTGTAGGTACTGAATGTTTTTTCAGCTAACTGAGTGTTTTAGCTTTCTTAGGTATATTTGAAACATTAGCAGGTTTTCTCTATTAAAGCTACCAAAATCACCAAATTACAAAACGTGTTCAAGGGAAAATCAAAATTTTCGAAGTACATTTTTATAAAATATAAATCTATGCACCGTTATTAAACAATCCATATTGATAAATGGCAAATTTTTAGCCAACATTTTTCACTACTGTTAGCATTCCTGTTTAAATGTTATCAAAATGGGGAACCCTGGATATATAAACTAAGAACTAGTGTCCGACCGAAACCTCTTTTTTAGGCCGAAACTGAAACCGAGTTTCGGTTTTTTTTTAATATTCGGCCGAAACCTAGTTGTAATAAAAATATAGTTAAGTACAAATATAGTTTAAATAAAAATTAAATAAAAATCTAGTTGAAATAAAAATCACCACATCAGGCATCAAAATCACCATTTTTCAACAAACGAAATTTACTTTTAATAAATAAAAAACAAACATAACATAACATAAATAAATACTTATTAATACAAAAAATTAATTCATTTTTTAAAAACCTAAACATAAAAAAAATTAAATCAAAATATTCCAAAAAGTTTCGGTTTCGGTCATTTTTTGGCCGAAACTGAAACCGAAACCGAATATTCGATCGGACACTACTAAGAACTAAGAACAAATTTCTTATTTCAGAATTTTTGTGAAAATAACCACTATAAAAGTGAAATATATTAAAACAAAAACACTTAAAAAAAATGCGACCTGCGCTACTGTGGCGTCTCGCTGCGCAAAGGAAGTGCAACGGAACCATATCTACGTTGATTGTGTTGAACGTGTCCTGTGAAAGCGGCACAATACTTTTACACACACACTAGTTTTGTTTCTGTATGTGATACATATGAATGTATGAACGTATGTATGTATGTGTGTGTAAGTTTACACTTATTTAAAAAAGGTACACGACACGTAGACGTGTTAAATGCTTCCGCTGCGAACGCTGCCTTTACACACGGCACAGTATGTATGTGTTTATATACATATCTAGGTATCTTTGTATATTTAGAAGCAAAGCAATAAATTAAAAAAAGGAAAATATATCTGTTTATACAAAAACTAAACATTATGACGCCACTTGCCCGCTACTTACAGGACATTGTTCTTTTCTATTATATAAAAAGTTTCATTGCACATCTTGTGACTCACCTCGAATGGTATTTAGCGCCGACTGTTTCATCAGCATATGTTTGCGTTTCACAAAGACCATGGCGCCAAATGACAGCATCATTATGGCCAAAATGGCGCCCAGCAATATGATGAACCATGGCTGCGTGAGCACATCGTCCACATGATCCTGGTTAATCGGGTAGCTGCAAGTAAAATGCGCGCAAAAAAAAACCAAACCAAATCAGATTTCGAGCAATATTTAGAACGATTAAAAATAAATCAGAAAAGAAAAAAGTACTAAAAAGTTTTAAGTCTAACAATATAGTTTTGAACTGATTACGTTGACTACTCACCGTTGATTGATGAACGGATCCAGCCGCTTGGTAACCGGATCTAGACGCAGCGTAGCCGGCACACAGTATGGACCAATGCCGGCATTATTGCCAGCCGCCACACTCACCGTGTACATGACACCTTCTGTCAGATTGGCCAGCACCAGTGTCGGTGAGCCAGCATCGATGGTCACGTTGGTCAGTATGCGCGAAAAGTTGTGCGTCGTATCGATGCCACGCACCACCACATGATAGAAGAGCAACACACCTGATGTGATGGAAATAGAAAAAGTTCAATTAATTAATTTTAAGGAATTTCAATGTTATCAATTTGGTTTAGGACTTTTTGAGCACAAAGTATTTTAACAGTGTTGTGTGGTTTCTTGTCTGTTTGAACTTTGGTTCGTTTTTCGATTATGACTTACCATGCTGTGGCTTCATGTCTGGTGCACGCCATTTCAGAAAGACTGCCGAAGAGTTGAGTAGAATGGCTTCCATGCCGAAAGGTGTTTCGTTTGGAACTGAAAAAGGGCAAAAAATTAAAACATAGAAATTAGTAAGAGAAAGTTGCCTTTTCAAGTTGATTAATTCGAATTGATAGTTTTGTGTATAAAATATTTATTGATGGGCAGAGAGTGAGTCGATATAAACAAACTTTACATTTAAATTTTTTGCTAAAATTTTTGTATCAAATAAGTCACAAATATTACAAACAATTAAGTTTGTTTTTAAGTTTATGTTTTAACAAACAATTTTTCTATTTGAGGGCGTTCTTGTTTTAGTCTCTAGTCTAGTCTTAGTCTTAGTCTTAGTCTTAGTCTTAGTCTTAGTCTTAGTCTTAGTCTTAGTCTTAGTCTTAGTCTTAGTCTTAGTCTTAGTCTTAGTCTTAGTCTTAGTCTTAGTCCTAGTCTTAGTCTTAGTCTTAGTCTTAGTCTTAGTCTTAGTCTTAGTCTAGACTCAATCTAGTCTAGTCTAGTCTAGTCTAGTCTAGTCTAGTCTAGTCTAGTCTAGTCTAGTCTAGTCTAGTCTAGTCTAGTCTAGTCTAGTCTAGTCTAGTCTAGTCTAGTCTAGTCTAGTCTAGTCTAGTCTAGTCTAGTCTAGTCTAGTCTAGTCTAGTCTAGTCTAGTCTAGTCTAGTCTAGTCTAGTCTAGTCTAGTCTAGTCTAGTATAGTCTAGTATAGTCTAGTCTAGTCTAGTCTAGTCTAGTCTAGTCTAGTCTAGTCTAGTCTAGTCTAGTCTAGTCTAGTCTAGTCTAGTCTAGTCTAGCCTAGTCTAGTCTAGTCTAGTCTAGTCTAGTCTCTAGTCTAGACATTTGGTGTCCAGATTTTTTTAAAACAATTTGTTGATATCGAAAGACTTGGAGGTTTAGTCTAGTCTAGTCTAGTCTAGTCTAGTCTAGTCTAGTCTAGTCTAGTCTAGTCTAGTCTAGTCTAGTCTAGTCTAGTCTAGTCTAGTCTAGTCTAGTCTAGTCTAGTCTAGTCTAGTCTAGTCTAGTCTAGTCTAGTCTAGTCTAGTCTAGTCTAGTCTAGTCTAGTCTAGTCTAGTCTAGTCTAGTCTAGTCTAGTCTAGTCTAGTCTAGTCTAGTCTAGTCTAGTCTAGTCTAGTCTAGTCTAGTCTAGTCTAGTCTAGTCTAGTCTAGTCTAGTCTAGTCTAGTCTAGTCTAGTCTAGTCTAGTCTAGTCTAGTCGAGTCTCAGTTTGCTAGTCTAGTTTAAGCCTCGTCTGAGTTTAGTTTAATTCTATTCTCAGTTTGCTGGTTTAGTCTTAGTATAGTCTCAGTTTACTAGACTAGTCTTAGTCCAAAGTGATTCTCGGAAACATGGGAAGCTCAGACTGAATTTGCACAAAATAACCAAAGAGTTAAAGAATCAAAATTATCTATCACAACTTTTACCGCCGCATGTGAGCTTTCAATTCCACAAAATTGCCAACTACTTCCAACTCCTCACATGTATTGTAATCACCAATTACTTTACCGGTAAATAACAAATAACATGCGCCTACAGCCACACACCGAACTTAGCAGCAGTGCTTCCACATTCCCTTCCCCCAACCCTTCTTTCGAAACCACTGACGCCAACAGCTCCAATCAACATTTCTCACTTGCTGCAGCCAAATGCTGCAAGTGCTTCCGCCTTGTCAAATACCCCTTCCCGCAACATATACAATTTTCGCCAAGGAGAAGAAAAGGCACATAACAAAACAAAAAAAAACAACAATAAGACAAGCTACACGCCAGACAATGATAACACGCCGCTACCGGTTGCAACGCGCCAAATCTAAGCAGCAAACGCGGCACTGACGCACAAACGCCCAGACGGATAGATGGCCCCTACAGCCTGTCGTCTGCGGCCTTCTAAGCTGCCTGCCACGTTGGTCTACAAGGTGCTTGTTCTTGTTGGTGTTGTTGTTGCGGCCGCTGCTTCATTGCGCCCAATCTATTATTGCGCACATATGCAGTCGTCGTCGTCGTCGTCATCGTCGTCGTTGTTGCTGTCGCAGGCCGCGCCGCACTTCAAAAGCTCATCTTCATTTGTTTATTTATTTGTGCGCGCGTGAAGTGCAGTCGTGCACGTGCATGCGTGCGTGTGTGTGTGTGCGTGCGTGTGTCTATTGCCAAGCCCCCATTTTCTATGCGGCAGAAGGCGAAAAAGTAAAGCAATTTCTTTGTATAAACACACACCTGAAGACACACACAGACGCGCTGAGGAGCGAGTTGCGCTGGGGGCGTGCAGCAGCTGGCAAATTGGAACAGACTGCTTGGGGTTATTAGAAGAAGACCCGGCGTGGAGGTGCACACGACCAACTGGATGAGCAGCAACGACGTTGCATTTTTTGTGATTTCATGCGACAAGCGACGAGCTAAAGTGCCTGTCAGGCTTTTGTTTCCCCCACGAAAGCGCCTCCGCAGCGCTGTATTTGCTTTGCCTTGTACAGCTTCTTTCTCTATTCTTTTTTTCGCTTTTTTTTGTTGTTGCAATTTTTACGCTTTTCTCATTTTCATGTGCCTTGTATGCATGTTTTGTTGTTGTCGTTTTACAGAAATTGCATACAAATTGCAGCACGAAACAGCAGTTGACATTTGAGTTGCCACACACACACACACGCACACACACACACACACGCACACACACACACTCACAGGAGAGTGTGAGGCCACACACACTCAGCTGCGCACCACAAACACACACTCGCGCACACTGGCACCGCTCGGCAAATAAACAAATAAGAACGCCTTAAAAATGCTGAACGCCAACTTTTGCGGTTGTTTGCCGAGTCGATTTTGCAGCGCGCCAGCAACATTTACATCTCGCACCCGCCGCATTCGAGCTCGGAGCGGCGCGCACATAAAATAATTGTTGTTTATCTTTTCGCAATTGCAATTGCAATTTCTTTCTGGCAAAATGGCAGCTCTCCCGCGGGGGCGGGGCGCCGCTTAAAGGCACCAAACTGCGCGCCGAGCGTTGCAATTCTAAAGTGGAAATGTGATGAATACGAAATGAGTTTGATTTAAAATTGCACTGCGCTGCGCTGCATGCGGCTGCGGTTGCGAGGCGGCGCACACCACATAGACTGCTGACGGCTGAGTGCTGGCTGTGCCGCACGACTGCGCTCGGTGGTTGCAGCTTGCAGCGTCCGCGGTTGATGAAGTGCTAACACATCGCTGCCGCTGCTGCTGCTGCCGCTTCTTATGTCATCTTTGCATTACTTGCGTGACTTTTGCGCAATGCTTTTTTAATTATTTGGGTGGAAAATGTTGTTGCATTTGCTGCATGAAAAATTGCTCAACGTGGCAGTGCAGCAAAAAGCGCGGAAATGCACGTCTGGAAAGTTTGGAAATTTGCTGTTGATTTTAATAAATTTATGCAGCGTAAATAAATAAGCAGCCACAAGTGACAGTTTGTTGGCGTGCAACAGTGCAACAAAGTGTTGACGTTTTGCGTCAAAGTTTTTCAAAAGACTTAAGTGGTGCAGCAACGACAGCGATGACGTCTCGATATATGCTAAGAAATTTAATATGAAACAATTTAAAATGGTCTAACAGAACAAAGTTAGAAAGAAGAAGAAGAAGAAAGTTAGTTGCCACAGTGAATTTAATTGCTAAATGTTGCTCAAGGTTTCAGCTAAGGCAACAATGGCAATAAGAAAAATTATGATAAGATTTCTTATACATTTAACTGAACTCCAAATTCAATAACAAAATCCATATGTATGCTTACATGCAGAAAATTTATATGTACCTACACTCATTGATTGTTAAATTTGTTGCCTGAATGTGCCCACAACACATTGTTCTATGTTGCATGTCGACTTATCGTCGAACAACCCCTTAAATTGTCAGCTGTTCCATTGTGCTCGCCCGCATGCACTGAAGCAGCGAGCAGCTGTGCCAGTTGCTGCCTTCTGGCATATTGAGAATTTTCGCAAAATAATGCAACAACAAGGCTTTTACTTTCAGAGATTTTTTCTCCCTACTTCTATCATAAAATTAGGTTATTGATACCATTGACTAGAAAATTGAACAAGGCATATGGTGTTAGCTGTCAGACTTGTGTTGCATCAAGGGAGTGTTTGGAGGCATTTGGGTCGTTGAAAGAGTTTGTTTGTTATTATTTTGAACTATTGAACTATTTACTATTATTCTGAAATATTCTGAAATAAGTGTTTGTTTATTATTATTTTGAGCTATTTACTATTATTCTGAAATATTCTGAAAGGATTGTTTGTTTTTATTTTGAACTTTTGAACTGTTTACTATTATTGTGAAAAATTGTGAAATATCCGGAAATATTCTGAAATAAGAGTTTGTTATTATTTTGAACTATTTAGTATTATTCTGAAATATACCAATGATCTTTTTTTACTTTTAAACTATTAGATAAGGTTTAGTAAACAACAATTATTATTTCTTGAATAGTTGGCTTCAGTAATCTGTATCTTGCATTGGATTGGTGCAATCGAGTTACACTGAATGGCGTTAGAAAGACAAGAGCTTGTGTTAAAAAAACTTCTCTGACAATTTTGTAATTGCTTGACTCAGTTTGGTTTGAGTTTACATCAAAAATGGAACCAGCAAAGGCAAAATGTGTCATATTTAACAATTTTTCTCGATAAAGAAATGAAAATGTGAATAGTGGTTATGGTTCTGATACTACAACAGCCAATCACACATAATTTTGGTTTTGTCAATTCCATTGCGGTAATTTTAATGTGAATGATGCACTACGATCTTGTAGGCCAATTGTCGAAAGTGTCGAAAAAATCATGAAAATCTTCAAGTCCAGCTATCATGAAAGCACTGTTTAGATCGTCCAGAAGCTAAACATTGCACAACAAGCTATTTGGAACCACTTGAATAAGGTTGGATACAAAAAGAAGCTCGTGTTTGAGTACCATAAGAGTTAACTTAACTAATCCTCATTTGTAAATCCCTGCTGAATCACAACCAAATCGAACCATTTCTAAAGCGGATAGTGACTGGTGATGGAAAGTGGATCATCAAGCTGACGCAAACAATGACCAAGTTAGAGGTTAGGTTCAAGAAGGTTTTGCTGTGGGTTTGGCTGGGAATTATCTACTTAGAGATGCTGCCCTATGACCAAACTCTTAATTCGGATCTGTACTGTCCATAACTGGATCGTCTGAAGAAAGGAGTTGCCCAGAAGCGGTCAGCTTTGGCCAATGGGAGATGATGTGTGTTCCATCAGGACAAAGCCCAGCCACGTACACCGATAGTGACTCGCCACAAGCACCGGGGGTTACGACGGGAGGTTCTAATGCATCCACCTTATAGTTCGGACTAAGCACCAAATGATTTCTACCTATTGCTGTCAATGGCGAATGGTTTTGCTGGTGAAAAGTTTAGCTCTTAGGCATCTATCTTATAGTCTGAACCGGGCACCAAGAGATTACCACGTAAAATAAAACTGCACAACAACAAAAAAAATTAACAAGGTTCTGACAACGGATTCTATTAGAGGGGGCAAAAAAAATATACGTGAATCAGCGTTGTGAAAGTTTACTTCTGAATTCTTTTTTTAGCGGGGGTCCCAGTCCCAAGTTTCCCATTTTCGCGCATTCTTATGGTGAATCGGCATACGAAAACCATGTAACATCACATTTAAGGTATATGATGTGTTCAGCAATTAGGTGTAAAACACTACGAGGAACATTTTTGTGGAGCATTTTAACCCTGTAGCTCCTATTTTTATGGGTCAATTTGACCCTTTTATTCTAAAATGCCAAAAATTTCCTGTAAAACAGGACTTTTTAAGGACACAAAAATGTATGTATAATACAAAAATATTTGCCATAAAATTCTACTATAGGTCTCTAAATACATCAAAGCTCAGAAATTAACTTGAACGCCAGAATGAAGTCAAAACTGAAAATGTGTTTAAGTGTATTTAAAAAAACATTTGATTTTGTTGTGCAGTGTAATGGCTATGGCGAAACAATTTTCTGATGGAAAATAATTCTTTTAGCCATAAAGTTATTCAGATTGAATAACAATAATAATTCAAATTGAATAATTTCAACATTATTCAATTTGCATAATTTAATTTTATTATTTTGATTTAATTTAATTTTTTTAATTTAATTCTTAATTATATTAAATTTTTTATTCAAATTTTATAATTTAAGCATTATTCTAATTGAACAATTTAATCATTGTTCAATTTGAATAATTTCAACTTTTTATTATTATTTTTTTATTTAAGTGCATTTAATTTTTTATTCAAATTTAATAATTTAAGCATTGTTCTAATTTAATAATTTAAGCATTATTCAATTTAAATAATTTAATTTCATTTTTAATTTAATTTAATTTTTATTCAAATTTAATCATTTAAACTTTATTATTTATTTGTTAATTAAATGTTACATTGTTGTTAATTAAATGTTACAATTAATTTTTTATTTTAATTAAAAAATTTAAGCATTTTTCAATTTGAATAATTTAATTTAATTTTTAATTGAATTTAATTTTGTATTTAAATTTAATAATTTCAACATTATTCAACTTGAATAATTGAAACTTTTTTCCAAAACCAAAGCAAAGAGTATCTTAAAAAATGTAATGTCATTTAAGCCGTGCAATTCAATAGTTCATTGTATGTTCATGTAAAGTTTCAATTTTTCACCGAACTCCATCAAAAAATAATTATTGTCCGGCATCAGTATTTAAGCCATCATTCACCACTTACTCAAAGCGCATAATTTTTTCCCACCACACAGCGAGCATTACGTAAAAAAATAGCATTGAAAAGAAAAACTATGGCTTCGTTTTCATTAACAATCCCAGTCACATGTACGCAAAATTTAAGCTGCGCATTAATTTGATGCCGCGTCGCGACGCGCGCTACTCAAACAAAAAACGCAAACGCAAAGGACCGAACGCAGCTCACATCAAAAGCCTGGCGCGGCGAAGCCCTTGAAATATCACAATCCCCTTGATTGCCTCCACTCCAAGCCAGTGACTGCACAGACTGCAGCTGAATCTGCCCACAAAAAAACGCCATTGCGACGCACTCTCGCCACTCTCCGGCACATCTGGTACTTACCGTCCTCCAGGGTGCGCGCCACACGCGAGTTCGATGGTTTACCCTCGACCGATTTGTAAAAGGGTACAATGAAAAATTCATACAGCGTGTACTGCAGCAGACCGGCGAGCGTGCAGGACGAGGCGCCGCCGCCGTTCAGTATCGTCAGCATGCGGTATGTGTTGCTCAGTGCATGCGCCGTCGACGTTGCCGCGGCCGGTGCAGTTGCCGTGGCATCACGTCTGGCAGCGGCAATATTTGGTTTCGCCGAAATCAATGCGGCTGCCGCTGCTGCCGAAGATGCCGCTGCTGATGATGTGGGCGCCGAGTGGCTGCTACGTGATGCCATCAGGGGGTTGGCGTTGGGGCTGTTGCCGCTGGGCGCGGGATTCGGCAATTGGCGCGCGTAAATGTAAAAGCCTTCAACGTATTTGCCGTTGATTATCTGCACATGAAACGAGACGAAACGGTGAGTGCGAACGGCAAAAAACAATGAACAATTGGGTGGGAAAATAGTGAAAAAGTATTTTAAAAAATTTTTTATAGTCGCTGTTGTTGGTTTGTTTGGGCTGTTACAACTCGAGTTGTTTTTGTTTTTTGTGTAGTGTTGTCGTTACGGTGACATTGTTCGAAATTGGATTGTGTGCTGTACTAACCTGCCATGTTAATTTCATGCTTGTCGAATCCACAACGCTGGCGTTAATTAGTTCAACTACGTCACCCGACAGCAGACTGGCGCGCGCCTCGCTCAGGTCCAGGCCGCTGTTGAAGTAGCGCTGCAAGCAGAATTTCGAAACCAATTTTAATCTCGGTTCAGATAGGAAAAGGCGTTCAGAGTTACTCACTGTGCCCACATTGATTGGCTCCGACATGGGACTGGGCAGCGACAGTCCGTGCGAATTCTCGGCGCGTATTATGAAGAAATAGTTGACGCCCGGCAGCAGTCCCACCTGCGTGAAGGTGGTATTCTGTATGCGCGCACCCACTGCCACCCAGCCGTCTGTCTCGTTCTTGCCAAACATCTCCACCACATAGCCAACCAGACTCGATGCGCCCACCTTGTTGCTTCTGGTCCATGTCAGCGTCACTGTGTTGTCGGTCTTCTCGGCCACCTGCGGCTTGCCCGGCGGTCCCGGATGCGTGGACAGCTCCGATGCGCGAAAGAACTTTATATTCGGATTGGTGGGCGTGTCCAATCGCAGATAGCCGCTCCACGACGATTTGCCATTGCGATTGCTGGCCACGCACGTGTACAGTCCCTCGTCCTCGCTGCGCTGCAAGTCGGCTATGGTCAGCGCACCCGATTCGGACAGATTGCGGCGCTCGTGCTCGTTGACGTCAATCGGTATGCCATCCAGATACCACGAGACTTGCGGCGCCGGCGAGCCAATGGTGCGGCACGGCAGCGTCACAATCGACTTGACCGGCAGCGTCTGGTTGACCGGTCCCAGTTCAATTATGGGCGGCGGCAGCTCGAATTGCGTGTCAACTGTCACCACGGTGCGGCTACTGACGCTGCCGACGGCATTCAGCGCATTGCAAACGACCACCTTGCCCGAGTCTTCGCGCGCGAAGCGCATAATCGACAGCACAGAGCGGCCTTCGGGCGTCAGCGTCACTTCGGTGCGGCCGTCTCGATAGCCGGGAAACAGCAGCGAGCTGTTGCCCTCCATCGACCAGTAGAGGGTGGGCTTCGGATAGCCGCTGGCCTGACACTCGAAGAGCACTTCATCGCCAACCTCGACCAGTTGATTCTTGGGGCGAATGATGAACTTTGGTGGCGCTGCAGCGGTGTTGGGTGTTTTGTTTCGATTCATTTGCGCCAATGACCAACGGCGAGGCATGCGAACAGAAAAAAAAAACGAATAAAGTAAATTGTTAATAACGGTAAATGTTATTGCAAAGAAATGAGCACGGTAAATGATTTTTGCGCCCTGCACGTGAATGTGTGGAGGTGTGTGTGTGTGTGTGTGTATGTGGACTGCAGTGACGTGAAGTGTGTACGGGCAATTAATTTTTGTTGGCGCACTTGTGCGAAGGGAAAACACAGAATGGGCAATGAAGAAATTGCAATGCAAAGGAGGGCAAATAAATGTGGTAGATGGAGTCGTTGAGAGCTCATGAAAATCAGCAAAAATATTTAGAAAAATTAGAAAAATTGCGTCTTAAAGACTTGAAAGATTCATTAAAAATTTTGAGTTCAAAAGTTCGCAATTTTCTGATTAGTGATTTACCAAATTTTTTTATGGTCTTCTATAAAAAAATGTCTCCAAAACATGAACTTTCTCAAAGCTTTAAACTTCACAATACAACTTTTCGACATTCAAAAAATTAGAAAAACTGGAAAAAAAATTAGAAAAAATATATTTCATTGCGTCTTAACTCCTTGACGTATTTCCACGAGTCTGACTCGTGGTACAATTTTTGTGCCAAACATGATTATCACGAGTCTGACTCGTGGTACAATTTCTGTGCCTAACATGATTAACACGAGTCTGACTCGTGGTCAGTGTTGTTTTTTAGAAAAATTAAATTGGGCATTTCAATTTTTTAAATCGGGCATTTGCCCGGGCAGTGAGCGAACAGTTGGAAACGAATTTCGTTGCGCTAACTAATACGTCAAGGGGTTAAGGACTTGTAACTACAAACGATTTATGGTCCACTAAGAACTCCGATTTGAAATATCGCAAATTTTTTTAATAGTAATTTTTGGCATTTTTTTGTGGTCTTCTATTAAAAATTTTTCCAAAACATGAACTTTCTCAAAGCTTTAAACTTTACAATAAGTTTTTTCGATACTCAAAGCAAGTTCACATTCCATTAAAATAAAATTGGAAAAAATTAAAAAAAAAATATATTTCATTGCGCCTTAAGGACTCGTAACTAAGAAGAATTACGTAAGAATTAATCGTAAGAATTATGGAGGTCGACTAAGAACTCCGACTTGAAAAGATCGCAAATTTTTTTTAATAGTAATTTTTGGATTTTTTTTGTGGTCTTCTACCAAAACTTTTCCAAAACATGAAATTTTTCATAGCGTTAAACTTTACAATTTTAACAACATTTCATTAAAAAAATTGGAAAAAAAATTAGAAAAAATATATTTTATTGCTTCTTAAGGACTTGTAACTAGGACAGATTTGAAAGATATCAACTTTTTTTTTAATAGTAATTTTTTTAATTTTTTTTGTGGTCTTCTATAAAAAATGTTTCGAATACATGAAATTTCTCAAAACTTTACAAATTAATTCATACTTATGACAAGTTAAGGCCGGCCACAACATTTAGAAAAATTACACCACAATTGCATCTTAAAGACTGGAAAAATTTAAGAGGTTTCAGAAAGAGTTTTTATTTTGCAATTTTTTTTTAATCCAATTTTTTTTGGTTTTTAGCTCTAAAAAACATTACAATGGTATTTCCTACTCTTCGATTCTGAAAGCAAGTTTGGAGTAAAAAATAAGAAAATAAGTAGTTAAACAATATTGTGTTCTCCCTCAAAAATTTTAGTTCCAGTTAGGTTTAAATTAAAAATAATTAAATTTTCGAAAGTCTTCCTAATTACTTCAACTTAAAACACACGAACTTTCTAGGTTAGGTTTGATGGTTTCCCCGGTCGTTTCCCCCATTATGCAAACTATTTGGCGCCTTTAATGGAAGCCAAGTCGACCCAATAGTTGAAGGTCGATGACGCAAAGGGAGACCGTGGCCTCAGTGGAAGGACCAACTTGAGGACGTCCTATCATCTTTTCACCTCTTGATGTGACCAACTGGAGAGAAAGCTCACGCAAAGCAGAGGCGCCTGGCGAGAACTTTTGCTTCATATCGTAGCCCAGTAAGGGGTTGTTGTGGCCAGTTAAATAAGTAAATACGTAAGTGTGCCAATTAAAGAAAATTCTGCCAGGTTTCCCAAGAAAGAGTGGATAAATAGATATCCAAGTGAAGTTAGTGGAGACAGTTCTTGGAGAGTGTCTTTCGTGTCCCCCAGCTTCTGAGGAAATCATTTGAAATTAGATCGAGTCTTCTTTCCTTTTGTTAAAGCAATGTTCTCTGAAGACCCCACAATGATCCCTCTTTGATCTCTTTTTGGAGTCAAACACTTTTACTGCTTTGTTGCCAGCACTTTACATTCAGTTTCGACCAAACTTCGGCCTACTCTCATACCATCTTTTGCCTGATTTGTCTTCGACTCCATGGTTCAACAAAATTGCATAGCAACTTTTCTTTTTTTTGCCTCCGACTTCATAGTTCAAAAAAATAAAATAAACAAAATCTCAAAGAATTTGACTTTATAATTAAAAAAAAAATAACTAATATTTATTTATACTCAAAAAACATCTGACTAGGTTTTTTTTTTTATAAATTCTTAAATTTTTTTAATTTCGCAAACTATATTTTCCTGATATTTTGCCTGATTTGTCTTCGAATCCATGGTTCAACAAAATTGCATAACAACTTTTCTTTTTTTTTTTGCTTCCGACTTCATAGTTAAAAAAAAATAAAATAAATAAATTTTCAAGGTAATTTGACTAAGAAGTTTTTATTTTTTCAAATTCTTAAATTTTTTAAATTTTGCAAACAATTGTTTTTCTGATCTTTTGCCTGATTTGTCTTCGACTCCATGGTTCAAAAAAATTGCATACCAACTTTTATTTAATTGGCCTCCACCTTCATAGTACAATAAAATAAAACAATAAAAATAAAAACAATTCTCAAGATAATTTGATTTTTTTAATTTGAAAATTAACTAATATTTATTATACTTAAAAAACATCTGTCTAGGGATTTCTTATTTTTTTAATTTTTTTCAATTTCTAACATTTCTTCAAACTATTTACTTCAAACTATTTGCTTTAACAAATCTTTCAAACTTCAAAATCCCTGAAAACCCAACAAAAACTCTTTAATTAGTTGTCTAAACTCTGTGTGGTGCCACATAGTAAGTCAGCTACGTGTCCTGCATGTGCACACACACACTCCCGAAACAAACCACCACTACGCCCGACTGACCGCACACACACTCCCACACACACACACTCCCACTGCGGATGGCAAAAGTTTTCAAAGCTCGAAATTTGCAGCTAGTAGCAATTAACTTACCGTGTACGGTTAAAGTGCCCGTGGCCGTAATTGAACCCACCGCATTATCCGCCTCGCAGCTGTATTCGCCCATGTCCTCCAGAGTGACGTCGTCCAATTTGAGGCTGCGATCTTCGAGTATGTGCACACGACCTGCCAAAGTAGAAATTAAAAGTAAGCAAAAGTTCAAGTGCGTGGTTGAGTGTCAATAACAATGACGACGAAGCGGCAGCAACGAAAATTGGCGCAGAAAAATGAACGAAATGTCGATGAAAATGTGCGCACAGCCATTGTCGATAATAAAACGACGTTAAAATGGCGTTAAGCATTGGGTGCAGGTGGGCGGAAGAGGATAGTGAGAGCATAAAAACGTTAATAATTATTACTGTTGTTGTTGATGTTTTCTGACTATTGCGATGTTGTTATAAGCCACGTTGTGGAATTTGAATTTAATGCAATGCATAGCCAGACAGACTGGCAGTAGGGTGGAAGCGAAATGTCGCATGCCAAGGGATGCGAACAGTTAGTTTTTAGAGGCACATTGGAATGTAAAATACTGGACCAACTCGTACTTGTAAATATGTGAAACAACAATAACGATGGAACGTTTGTGGGACTTGGCTGCGTTTAGAGGTGACCAGAAGATATGAATGTGAAAAATTAAATGTGAAAAAAGTGGCTTTGAGAGATGAGTAGGACGTATTGGACTGGTGGGAGAATATCGTGAAAGAACGAGACAGAGAACTTCTGAAGCAATTTATGTTTGTTGTAAAATTTTAAAAATGGGGTTGAAGGTGGGGATTGGGGTTGAAATGTTTTTAGAACGACTTTCTCCTAAGTCTCCAAAAATTCCCAGAAATTCCCCAAAATATCTTTAAAATTTTTATTCTGAAACCGATGTCAAAATCAGAAATGGCCACCCAGCTTTTGTAAACTTAATCACTTAACATTTACTGGATAAATTCAGTGTTGCCAGATCAGGAGATTTCCTCCTAGATTTAGGAGATTCTTGGCCTTTTTGGAGAATTTTTAGGAGGAAAAAGTTTTTAGGAGATATATATTTTATGTTAGGGAATTTTTCTGATCCTTAGATGATGTTTTGGAAACACTGGCAACAAAAACTATTTTGCCAACTATTTTAATAGCCAACGCATCCTATTGTGTTAAAAATTTGTAAGCTTGCAAAATGTAATATCTTTCTATCTCGTTCTCACTTATTTCTGTTACAATCAAATCTCGCTAAAAATTGCGCTTTTTATATAATTCATTTGCTATATGTTTTGTTATTTTTAAGCTGAAGATAAAAAGGCTGCATTAAAAAAACAATTATATTTATATATTTTTATTTTTTTATGAGAAGTTTTATTCCTTTAAAATGACGCAAATTATAACAAAAATTTAGGAGCTTTTTTTTACTTTTGTGAGGAAATTTCGGTATTTTCTTAAGATTTATGAAAAAGTCATTTCATGTATCTGGCAACACTGGATAAATTAGACACTATTCAAAGCTTCAGTTCCACTAATGAGATCAAACATTTCGTTTTCAAAATCTCAAAATCGCATTTGTAAACCTCCTCACGTACAAAATGATTCATCAGTTGCAATGTCGGCTCATTGATGTTCCTAATACTACGTTTACATTGAACCCAAATGCGTGATTTGGGCCAAAATTCTCAAATGCGAAGCCAAATCACGCATTTCCCCATACAAATTCAAATCGACGAAATGACTCATTTCAACAAAACGACGAAGCAAATGCGATAAAACATGACCAATTTTATCGAACGCATCACAAAATTAAAGCTCTTTCAAAAGCTTCAAAAGCTTTTGTTCTTTTTGACAGTTCAAAATCAAAACAAACGAAAATGATCAAAATGGAAATTTTGAATGGAAATTTTGGTCTGCTTCAAATATGTAGAATATGCTTAGCATGTAAGGTATGTAATATATTTGTATTCAAATATGGCAGTGTGTGGAACATAGAGGCAGCAAAAAAACAACAAATTCTTTAGTCAGCAGCCGGAGAAGCGCTGATCTATGTGCTGCGGCAAGAGGACATGAGCATTGAGCATTTGACATAAGCTGCCAAACAAAATGCAAATGCAATGCGAATGAGGCAATGTAAACACTTTGAAATGGCTCATCTCAAACAACGCATTTAGGCTCAATGTAAACGTAGTATAAATTAATAAAAAATGTCCTAAATATCCAACAAAGTTTCGAAATATTGACAAACAGAAAGTATCTCCTAAAGTTTCTTTCAAACAATTCTTTCTCTAAAAATTCTGCCTTAAAGGACAAGAATCTTCAAAATCTGTGGAAATCTCGCAATCTGGCAACACTGGAATAGACTAACTCCGCTACCGTTTGTAAACCTTTTTTCTAGAAAATTTTTTCATTAACAGGGACGTGAAAAATAGGCGCAACGGTTTCGTTAGTTAGGAATCCTGAGGTTTAAAAACTATACTGAAATTTCTCTGGAAAGCTGTGCTTTCTAATGAACAGTGAGTCCATGAAGGGGAACAATAGATCTTTAAATAATATTGTTAGTACTTTGTACATGTATTGAGCTGGAAAGGCGGTTTACCTAACGAAATCTATCAACCTAATTAATCCACAATAAATCTCAATTGAAAAGTCGTATACAGTTCATATATGTAAGTACTTATCTTCCTAAACTAGAACCAAGAACAACGAGAGCGAGAACACGCTATCCACACTTTGGTTAACTAAATGAAGACGGTAAAGCCGAGGAGCCTGCAGAGGAAGATAGAGCTATCAAAGTTAGCTATTAGTTTCAGTAATTGGCTGTCAAAGTTTGGACATTAAAAAAGATTTGGACATTAGAAAAGAAAGACAAAGAAAAAAGATCCATTTCTATACTACAAAAGGTTAGAGTTCAGTCACTAAGTAAAATTATCGAAGCGTCTGTGACGGTCCAGTAAGGAATTTCTTTCATGTCAAAAATTGTGCCAGAAATCTTCTTCATCGATCTTCTTAAGTATTATGTGTTGGCTCTGATATGAAAAAAATTTTGCAGAAATAACAATAAGAGAAAAGCACTCAGTTAATTTTCAAATAATGTTCTCCCTTTCTCTGTACTTCTGTCGACTCTTCTCTCTGTCAGTAGAGAAATGTTGAGAAAGCTTTAACACTAGAAGACCATTGTGGTCATTTTCAGTTTTTATTTTTTTATAAATTACACTGTGCAACAACACATTTTACACACAAAAAATCAATACACTCGCAAAACTAGGGGCCAAATGTAGTAAAACTGCGTTTTTAGCTTTTCTCTTTGAAGTCAGGATTTTTTTAAAGGACTTTGGAATTTCAAGGACATGTTTATTTAAAAAAATTATTCTAAAAATTGAGCGCATTGTAGAATAACATAATGGGTATCAAATGAAAGAGACAAATCTTTAAATTCTTAGAAAATTTAACGTTTTGGTGCAAAACGGCGAAGAGGTATTGAAAATGTCCTTTTAAAACTTTATCTTTGAATATCCTTGAAAATTTTCAATAGTTTTTATCCTTGAATATTCTTGGGAATTTTCAATAGTTTTTTTTGGAGAAAAATATATCTTAAGGACTAATATGTACACCACCACATCCTTGAATTTCGTTCTTCTTACTTCATTAGTTTAACCCTTTCAATCACATTGTCCAATATATTGGACTACAGCCCATATAATTCATGTCGGAAAGGTTAAGATATATAAGATTTTTAAGAAATTGTATTGAAACGCTATGCTTCAAATAATATCAAAACAATCATTCAAAAAAACACTAAGCAACTTTTTCAAACTTCACCTTTAAGGATGTATAAAGTTTTTGCAAGCTCAATGCTGCTGTCTCTTGAAGGAGTCAAAATGACTCAAATGAGGATTTTTAATAATTTAGTGATACTTAATTTTTTGAAAGAAAATCGTTTGTAAACTAACCAGTTTTTAAAAGCAAATTCAATAAACGATTGAAAGTATTATTAAAAAGGGTTTGAGCTCTATTTCGTTATATGATTCTCAGTGGCATACACAGGATGAGGAGGGTCGGATATAGGGGTTTAGGGATTCAACACATCCTTCAAATGGAATTGGGCTCAAAAGTTGTACGCAAACCCAACCTCAAAAATTAAATCCTGTCCCACTGATGATTCTTTATGGTAAAAAAGTATTCTAAAGTAGCCAAATTACTTTCAAAACGCCACTATTCACATGACATGGTCACCTCAGATTCATAGGAAACGGCATTAGGCGACATCAGTCGACATTCTTAGCGTCAAGAAGTGCGCTTTCTTTTGCCGTTTATTTGTTTGTTTATGTGTGTGTTTGTGTGAGATTACACAGCAGCTTCCGCTTGTAAGTAAACTCTCACACAAACTCCCACACAAACACCCACACACACATACACTTGCACATAGAAATATGTGCCACCTTGAATGGCAACAACAGCGGCCCGTAACTTTGCGTGGCAAATGCTAAGTTTTATTCAGAGTCACGTTACTTATGCGCATAGTTGGGCCCAGTGGCTCAAGTGGGTGCGCAAGTGTGACGCCGAGGCGCGCACCAAGCGGACAGGGAGTGCAACTTGAGCCGGTCGAGTGTTGAATTTCAGCCGCCGCTACTGCTATGCTTTCTTACACTTTAAGCGACTGCAGCAGCAGCGCAGTTTGTCCTGCGGTGCTGCGGTTAACGCAGCTCAGGTGCTCAGACGGAAGGTGGCTGAAGTGCAGCGAAATAGCAGCTCCTAGGAGCGAGAGAGAGAGAGTGAGACCGGTGGCGGCAAGTAGATTTAAATGTTTTTGTTGTCTGCGCCAATTGTTTGCTTAACAAAAGTTTACGGAAGCTTTTGCTTTCGACAATTCCATTGCTCACTCGTTCGTTCTCTGCTTCACCCTTTCTCGCAACAGATGTGTGAACTGCTTTAGATTTTAACGTTGTGTGGGTGCGTGTGTGTGTGTGTTGGTAGCCTTTGCGCCCACCTGCTTGGCCATGTTAGGGTTTCACCATTGAAGTGTTGTGCAAGCAAGCAAAATGTTGATTGCTGGCAACAGAGATTGGCAATTAACGGAATTAAAAGTTGCAGTTTGTTGTTCGAGGGAGATGTGTCAAAGGGGCCAACGGAAAGAAAGTGAATGCTTTTTGACATCTTTACACTTGAAAAGACATTGACCGCCAAGTGTATTTGACCGTTGCGAGAGTGTGTCCTGCGGTGGGTTTTAATGGCACAAAGTCCTAAGAAGAATGGAAGAAGAAGAATTAGAACTGTTGAAAATTTGCTAAAAATTTAGTTTTAAGCTTCTATGAAGTTCAACTTTCAAGTTAAGCCGCTTTTAAGATGTAATGTTGGCTATAAGTTTTGAAAAAAGGCAAAAAGGACGACTGTCTATGAATTTTATGATTTTTATGCATTTCTTTCTAATTGTCAAAGCTGTGAATACTATCAAAATTTACATAAAATGTTGAACAAGACTGATGTTGAGATCAATAATGATATTTTGTAAATCAAGGACTTCAGAATCTGAAATTTGTTTGATCTTAGTTTATTATTTTTTTTAATTTCAATAATTAAGAATTTGACTCTTTTTTTTAAAGAAATAAATTAATTAATTTATTAAATAGTAAATAAATAAATCAATAAAAAAACGCACTAATAAATTAATACATTAATGAAATAAAATAAAATAAAATAAAATAAAATAAAATAAAATAAAATAAAATAAAATAAAATAAAATAAATAAAATAAATTAAAATAAAATAAAATAAAATAAAAAAAATTAAATTAAATAATATAAAATAAAAATAAATAAAATAAAATAAAAAAATAAAAAAAATAAATAAATAATATAATATAATAATAAATAAATAAATAGTAAATAATTTTCGACTTTTCTTCTTATCTTCCAGTTTTTTCTTCTTTTCCGCAACTTGGACCAGCAGCTTGGACCAGCAGCCTTGGACAAATTCGTCTAATCTATTTTTGTACTCCACATCTTTCTAACTCTATCGACTTCTAATCCATTTCCCTGCTTCTTCTTCTTTCCAGCTAATAGTTTACATTCTAACCTAAAAACCAAAACCGCCTAAATCAGGTTCACTAACTTTTCCCCCAGCGAAAAAGTTTACAGTGTATGAAAAGCTTCACAACCACAACTGTCGAAAGCCACCAGTCAGCCCGTCAGTCGAGCGCAGACAAGACAAACAAGCAAATATCAACAGACTGCCACTGCAACCGAAGCAGCGCAATGACAGCACAAAAAGCGGGGACGTCCACGCCAACGCGCTCCGCACTGCGCTCTTCCAGGTAGCTAAACGCAAACATAAAACTTTAATGCGTCCGCGCCAAACGACAAACGCCGGCAGCGGCAGCGCTCGTCTTCGCCAGCTGCAATGCTTTCCATTTGATTTTAAAATCAAATCAAAGTGCCACTGCGCAAACAACAACACAAACACTGACGGCGGCACTAGCAACTAAAACAACTACAACAACAAAAATAACAAATACCAAAAGCCAAACGCCAAAAAAGAAACAAGCATAAGACAACAGCTTCCAGCCATATTCCAGCCATGCGGTTTCAGGATAATTGACAATGTGAAAAGGGTTGCCACTAACAACAACAACAAGAACAAAAACCACTGTGCTGCATGCACCGCAACCCAACAGTACTGCAACGTGGGTGATGGCAAAAAATGACAAAAATTATGCTTTGCAGCAAATGCAATGAGAATATTTGAAACAAAAATAAACAAATATGGTTCGAAAAAAAGGACAACAACACTAGCAACAAAATGCAAACTTACGTAATGGCATATTTCCGCCCGAGGCGGTGCGTCGCCACAGGACATCCGGCAACGGATCGCCGCCAATGCGACACTGAAAGATAACCGAGCTGCCAACGACCGCCGTTTGATTTTGCGGTCCGCGTATGAGAAACGGACGCACTGAAAATGTTCATAGAAAAACGCATTAAAAATTTGCACAACGAACATTTCCGTAATATAAAATATTCATTTACTCACCGTGCACTTTGAGAAAGGCGGTCGTCGATTCGCGTGTACCAACCACATTCTTCACCACGCACTGATAGCGACCGTCGTCCGACTGACGCGCATCCTGTATCGCCAAATTGCCGCCGTCGACAATGCGAACGCGCTTGTTGTTGCTCAGATTCAACGTTTGGCCGTTCTTGCGCCACGAAATTTGCGGTTCGGGCGAGCCACGTGGCGCACCGCACTCCATCAGCGCCACCTCGCCCTGAGCGACGCGAGTGTTTTGCGGCTCCAGGCGGAATTCTTCGCGTAAGACTGTGAATGATAAAGTGAGTTGAGATGAAGAGATCAGTAAACAGATGTTCATTTAAATTTATTTTTTTTAATATAAAAAGGTATTAAAAAAGAATTGAAAGTATCCAACAGCATCTCGGATTCTTATTGGCTTTTCTATAGAATCATTTTTGTTATCTCTTAGCTTTGTTGCTTTTTTTAAGAGTACATAACAAATCAGACAAATCAAATCTTTGCCTAAAACTGTGAATGGTAAAGTGAGTTGAGATTAAGAGATCAGTAAAGAGAAGTTTACATTCTTTCATTTATTGTAATATAAAAATGTATTAAAAAAGAATTTAAAGTATCGAACAGCATCTCGGATTCCTATTGGCTTTTCTGTAGAATCATTTTTTTATTATCTTTTAGCTTTACTGCTTTTTTGAAGAGTACATAACAAATGAATAATTTTATCTTATTACACAAAAATATCAAAAATCTACAATGATTCCTTCAGTTTGATTTTTTATTTGTCCCAAAAAGGCCCTAAATGGTTACTTGTGATTCCTGTTTTTAATTTTTTTAAATATATTTGTGCAAGAAATACTCCAAATCTAAAAGCCCGAAACCTGTTTTGAGGGCCAAACTCCGGACACAAACTTCACATTGTAATTTGCAGATGATTAGATTCTCCAATAACCATAAAATTTCCCATACCCTCATAAAAAGATTTCAAGAACCAAAAGATCTAATGAACTTTAATAAATTGATGCAAGTTTTTAGAAGTCAAATTGATTACAAATAATAAGGCAGATCTATGAAAATTTACTAAGGATCACATAGTCGATATCTTACTAACAGATTGGAACATTCAGGCTTTGGTGTTTTTAGCAATCATGGTAAATTTTCGTTAGATTGAAGACTTTCAAAGAGTATTAAACTCCGAGTTTCAGAGCGAAACTCTTCAGGTCCACAAAGCGCTTTCTAAAGCTTCCGAACAAGGACACCACACACTTACTTCTTCGGTGTTAAAGGAATTATCTTACTGTTCCCAACGGAGGCGTCAGAGAGAAAAACTTACTTACTTTCTTTAGAAGGGTGAAAAGGGACATCAAAGGTAAAATCTCTGATTAGATTCAACTTGGAGAACGCCAAAGGGCATAACTGGGTTAATATGCGAATAAACTTGGGAATGTTTATTGATGCGCCTCAACCCAGCAGAACCAATTACTGGCTGAGGCTGAGCAAACGTGACTTGAGAACAATTGTGGGACTGGTCGCTCTAATGAGTTCGTCAACTGAATTGACTGAACTGAACTGAATTGATTGAACTTTGTCTAGAAAACGATGAAACTGGTGCTACTATGTATGTCTAACTTTCGAACCTTCTAGGCACATGTGCTTTGGCAATGACTCGAATGAAGAATGAGCTACTGGAACTAGAACTGTCGGATCCTGCAAACATGCTTCGAAAAAGTCTCTGTGAAACTTGATGTCAAGGATTGCCTTTTAAAGACCACAGAATTAACCAACGCTTAGGCTGGTCAGATCTGCTTTAATGAGCTATGGAACTCAAACTATCGGATCCTTTGAACATCGTTCGCCAGTCTCTGGTAAACTCGATGACAAAGACTGCTTGGACGGATCTACTTGTAGTTGCGAGTAGCCTGGGCACTTTTTAGGCAAGAAGTCGATCGAGAAGTTGATTCTGGCGAGCCTTGCCTAGGACAAGAAATCCAATCCCAAAGTTGGTTAAAGCCATAGTGGAAGTCGTAACTGCGGTTGTGTAATATTCCCGTGCCTGTCCATCTTACTTCTTGAACTGCTACAATGCTGACTTTATATAGTTCAAGGAAGTCCGCCAAAATTTGGAAGGCTCTACTTTGATAATCATGCGAATAAACGACAAAAATGTATGCAGATCTTTTCCTGAGCACGCAGATACTTCAGTATCCTACTTCTGTTGTTATCGGCCGTAGACAAGAAGCAAAAATGAAATTTGGGTTAGCGTAGTTTAAGGCTTGAATGATGCCTTGAATGGTCCTCTAATCTTTTTAGAATACTTCTAGAAACAAAGAAGTTTTTAGAAACGTAAAGAATGTTAATGCTATATTCAATTCTCTATTTGCATAACTTCCTCTATTTTCTTTATTTTTTTTCAACAGAACACATGTTTTTCAGACTGTATGCCACGAAGTGTTCTTGATGGCTCTATCCATCTTCATATTCAAATCGACCTCCTAGCTAGGCCAGTACAATTCAGAGAGGTTTGCTACTTTCTATTGACATCAACAGCCAAAACTCAATTGTTATATGTAATCATTGACAATATACGTTTGGAATGTACAGTAAATCTAGAAAAAATCTCTGAGTTCTAGATAATTTTGATGAACTATACGCACTTAAACTTTATTCACATTGAACTATTCAACTGGCAGTAGGTTAGACAGAAGGGGCTGTCACTGCCACTCAGAGACTCTATTGGGTCCATTGTGAAGACATTAAATTTGAATTGACAGTAATTCTAATGATGACTTGAACACCTTCGCTTCCTTTCGGAGAGGATGATCAAATCTTTGGTATAATATATAAGCAAAATATGTCAACTAACTTGGAGTGATTTCCCATCGACACTTTTCAACTAAACTCTTGAAAAAGTCGAAGAAATCTCCTTATTTCTCTTAGAAGTACTGATGAAATAAATATTAAAACTAAATGAAGTATTCAACCAAAAATCACCGCACACCCACACATATTTTTCAATTTTTCATTTCAACGATTAAACAACATTTGCAGTGACATCTTTCAAAAAGTTTAACTGCTAATAAACCCATTCAGTTATGGCAATTTATCTGGTTCGCATGTCATGTTTGTTCTTCATATTTTATTTTTCAGCTTTTCTAATAATTTCTTTATATTTCTTTCATACTTTTTGCAGATAAACATTTCTACTTGAACTTGCTTTGAACTGCTTGTTGTGTGCTTATTGGCCGCAAAATGTGCTCAAACTTGCTGGCAGCTATTAGTAAATGAAGCTGATAGACTCCATTCGACTTTGTATTTGAGTAAATTATCTGAGCTTGGAAAATGACAAACATTTGCATAAACTTTCTTTTGACAAGTATGTTTTGTTTGGTATTCATGAGAAATAACGAGGATATTTCGCTGTGCACTTTTTTGGCTTTGACAATGCTCTTGGCTGGACATGTGGAAAGAGGTTGTAGAAGAACAGTGATCTGAGGTACTTAAAGTCTGTCAATGAGTTAAATATGAAATGAACTTTGAATTCCATGAAAGAGTCAAGATATGTTTTTGTACAAGAAAGACCACAACTCAGCAATATGCACCGCACTTTCAGTTATTATTTTATCCTTTCACTTTCATGGAAAAAATTATCAAAACATAAAAATTGACATTCGATCATTTGTCATGGGTGCAACTTAAAAAAAAATATCCCACTCAGCCATGCATTAGTGCACATTTCCTCGTCGTATCCTGATCGACTGCCGTCGCGGTGCAGTGACTATGAGTGCAGTGCATTCATTAACAAAATTAAAAGCAATCGATCATTGTCTGTTCCAAGCTGCTCGCACCGTGCACACACAATGTTGCACGCTTGTCAAACGTTAAGGTTGGAGTTAATGTGAAAATTATGCTACACGCAGCCCCGTCAAAGCTTTTCACTTTTCACCCGTCTTATTTACTATTATTAAGGATTTTCATTTGTAATTTTCATTTTCCATAGTGCAACTTACAGGCAACTTGCAGCGTTGCATTGCGCGAACGCGCCACACCGAACTCGTTCTTCGCCTGACACCAATAGGTGCCGGCATCGCTTTCACGACGCGAATGTATCACCTGCAACGAGAAAAGACAACAACAAAAAGTGTTAATAAGTGTCATTGAAAGAATGTTGCATATTAAAAAAGGTGCAATAAATGCAGTAAAATTGAATTTTTTAAATATAAAATTTGTTTTCAATACAAGAAATATATATAAACTAATTTAAGAAGTGCACATTTCCACGAAATGATCTTTTAACATTCTATCTTAGAGATCTATTGCGGTTTCTATACCGATAGAAATGCAATGTATCTACGATATGATCTTTTATCTTAATATTAGAAAACAGGCGATCCGATATTTTGTCTATTCGGTCTCAGAGATCCATTCTTATTTCCACGATACCATCTTCTAATATTGTATCTTAGAGATCTATTCCCATTTCCATGCCGATAGAAGATACAATGTATCTACGGTATGATCTTTTATCTAAATATTAGATCTTTTATCTACTCTCTCTCAGAGATCCATTCTTACATACATCATACAATCTTCTAATATTCTATCTAAGACATCTATTTCGGTTTCCATACCAATAGAAGATTGGATTTTTATATTAATATTAGAAAATAGACGATACGGTCTTTTATCTATTCTATCATATATCATATTCTAAAATTCTATCTTAGAGATCTATTCGCGTATCTACGGTAGGATCTTTTATCTAAATATTAGAAGGTAGGCGATACGATCTTATATATTCTGTCTTTCTATTCTATTCCATTTCCTTAGAGATTCATTCAAGAAAATTGCTATCTCATGGTTTTATTATAATTATTTTTATTCGAAACATTGAACTCATTCATCATTCATTCATGTTCAAGTTCAAAAAATTTAAACTTTTTTCATTTTACTCTGACTGATTTCATTTTCATTATGTGCAACATGCGGCACGTGCTTTTTGGTTGGCAAAACATCAAAGTAACAATTTTTAATACCAAATCTTCATACAGTTGGCTGGCAACGGCTCAAACTCAGCCACACAAACGTAAAACCACCACTGTCCGTTCGAGTTTATTTAATTTAATTAAAACTGTTACGCAAGTGCGTTATCTGCTGCGTACTGGGGATCACTGGGTCCAGCACAAAGCAACATTGGAAGAAGGACGCGAGCAGAAACTCGAAGGGCAACGAGCGCAACGTTCAAGCAATTAATTGACAACACTCCAAAGCGCTGGATTGTCCGATAAAATTTCAAAAACAGCAACAACAACAAACAGTAAACTTGCATCTATGTTAGAAGTCAACTCGCTCAAGTTGTGGTGTGGTGCCCGTTCGGAAATGTTGCGCCACGCATGCAGCAACTGTGCTTTAATTTTGAGAGGAATTACATTTCTGCATGGCAAAAATGCGCAAAATTTGGGGTAATTCAGATAGAGAGAAGGGTGAGAGAGGGGTGGGAAACGAATCGAAAAAGAAGGGTGGCAACAATGTTGCTATGTGCGCTATGGGGTTTCACTTTGAAGTGCATTGTTGTTGAAGTGTTGCGCCACTTGCTAATAGAATTTGGTTGCACATTTTTTTTGGGTATAATTTCTTTATTTAATTTGAATTCGTACTGAAAAAATAAATAAATAAAATATTGTGCAGTTATTTGGAAAGATTAAAAAAAAAATAATTGAAAATTTGTAGCGCATCCTGAAGACTTGAAACAGATACAACGATTATTTTTTCAGCTGTTTTAAATAACAAAATTGTTATTCTTTCAGCTGGCTACATGCAGTTTATGTGCAAACGCATTGAAACTAATAAAATAATATTGAAGATCTAAAATTTGTAACTCTCCGTGTCAGTGGCGCGCAAAGGATTCAACTTTATTGGGATTCCCTATACAACTTTTGAGCCCACAACCATTTGAAACCACATGCGATACTCACAATTTTGGTAACAATTAAATATTTGAGCGGAAGCACCCCCCTTGCGTGCAACACTGGTTTATATAAACACTACAAGTAAGAAATGCAAATTTTTCTCAACTGTTTATTTGAGAAAAGCACAAATGTGCCTCAACATGTTGTGTTTACATTGAGAAATCAACCAGTTGTGAAAAACCAAAATAATGTTTAGCAATTTTGCATAAACTGTTGTTGACTTACCTTCAAAAAGAACAAACCGCCAGCTGGCAGCATTATGCGATGCGAACCAGAGTCGGTTTTCAGTTCGTGGCCATCTTTGAACCACTGAATCGATGGTGTGGGATTGCCTTCGGCTTTGCAATTGAAAGTGAAGGGATCATTTTTTGGCACCGTCATGTCCATTGGGTGTTCAATAATGCGTGGATTTTCACCTAAAAGAGAAGAAGAATATTATAAATTAATTTCAAATGATTGAATTGAATAGAAAAACAATTAAAGTTGATCCAAATTTGATTTGAAATTTGTAAGAAAAATGCCAACAATATTTAATTTAGAACTGAATATTGAATTGAATTGAATTGAATTGAATTGAATTGAATTGAATTGAATTGAATTGAATTGAATTGAATTGAGTTGAATTGAGTTTAATTGAGTTGAATTGAGTTGAATTGAGATGAATTGAATTGAATTGAATTTAATTTAATTTAATTGAAAAGTGAAATGAAAATTTTCTTTTAATTTCTCTGCTTCTTCTTTCTTTACTATTTCAGAATTGAATTGAATTGAATTGAATTGGATCGAATTGAATTGAATTGAATTGAATTGAATTGAATTGAATTGAATTGAATTGAATTGAATTGAACTGAATTGAATTGAATTAAATTTATTTAAATTGCATTAAATTGAATTAAATCAAATTGATTTGAATTGAATTGAATTGAATTGAATTGGATCGAATTGAATTGAATTGAATTGAATTGATTTAAATTGCATTACATTAAATTAAATTGAATTGATTTGAATTGAAAAGTCAAACTTTCTTTTATTTTTTCTGCTTATTCTTTCTTTGCTTTTATGAAATGAATTTCAATTCATGAATTGAATTTTATTGAATTGAATTATATTGAATTGAATTGAATTGAATTGAATTGAATTGAATTCAATTGAATTTAATTGAACTGAATTGAATTGAATTAAATTGCATTAAATTGAATTGATTTGAATTAAATTGAAAAGTCAAATTGAAATTTTCTTTTATTTTTTCTGCTTATTCTTTCTTTGCTTTTATGAATTGAGTTGAACTAAGTTGAATTAAATTAAAATAAATTGAATTGAATTGAATTGAATTGAATTGAATTGAATGGAATTGAATTGATAATTGAAATATTAATAAAGAATTTAGTTTAAAATAAAATAAAATCAAATAAAATCAAATAAAATAAAATAAAATAAAATAAAATAAAATAAAATAAAATAAACTAAAATAAAATAAAATAAAATAAAATAAAATAAAATAAAATAAAATAAAATAAAATAAAATAAAATAAAAAAATAAAATAAAATAAAGTAAAGTAAAATAAAATAAAATAAATTAAATTAAAATATAATAAAATAAAATAAACTAAAATAAAATAAAATATAAAACAAAAAAATAAAATAAATACAGATAACATAAAAAAATATAAAACAATTTTAATTCAATTAGTTAAAAGCGCAAAAGTTGTCTAAAACCACATTAAAATCTCATCAAAATTTACACGCAAATAATTTCAATAATTGCCATCATGACACAGTTTTAAGTGATTCAAATATGGCATTTTCTCAGCCCAAAAACATCAATTTTCATACTCAACTAAATGCTCATCTTATTAAAATTCTTCATAACACAAACGCCAACAGCAAACAATATGTTAATTACACTTTCCCCCGCACCCCACTAAGACAACAACAATATTCGCCTATAAAACACTCCACTTATGACACTAACAACTCAAGAGCATAGATTGGCATTTTTTTTGTTGGTCGACAAAAGGCCATCACCTCAAATATGCACTTCTGGCTGCGGCATAATTTCAACAAAACATTTACAAAATGTCAAACATTGTCATAAATTATGTGCCGACCCCAAAGTGGATAGCCGCAATGCAACAACAACAGCAATAACAAGAAACATAAAGAGAAAATGTTAATGCTGAAATAAATAAATTTGAAATACAATTAAGCGTAAGCAGCGCCAGTAAAGCCGGAATTGTCTTGCGACACAAATTTTCTTTCTACCTACGCAAACAGAGCGTCGAGCAAAAGTCGCACACAAGCAAGAACACATTGCGCTGGCTGCCGTTGGCATATCTTTAGGCGCCGCAGCCACCTTGAGAACAGGCACGAACACGACGCAGTCGAAAGGACAAAAGCGACAACGCCAAAAGCCGACAAACGACATTAATGTCTTTGCATATTAAAGTGTAACATTTTGTGAAACGGCTGCGCTTTGTAGAGTCGCGTCGCGCCGAGCCGAATGCATTAGCCGGAATGGTATCCTTGATATAAGTGTGTAAGTGTGTGTAAGAGAGAGAGAGAGCGGATGGATTTTTATGTTTTTGTCATTTTCCCATTGGTGGTATTCACTTTATATAACAGAAATTTCCAGTTTACTTCTAGTTATGTCAGCAATGATCCACAGTTTCCAACTTTCTTTGAAGAACGATTTGTTGATTTGTTCTCTAATTAAACCTCAATCTCAGCTTTCTGTTCTGAGTAGTAGTAAGGGAACTTTTGAACGCGAATAGAGTGGATCTCAAGGATCAGTTTTTGTTTTAATTTCCTTTAAAAACTGAAGCTGAACATTCAAAATCTATTTTGTTTTTGGAGCAAATTTAACTGCGGCAGAATCAATTTTAATTACTTTAACATATGAACTAAGCAAAACTGGCCTTGAGAAACATGCAAAATCAATTCAACGTTTGTGGAACAACTAAATTTGATTGTCCTTTAGAGTAAATAGTACCTTTACTTTCAATGTCACTCATGACGAAACAGTTGCCTTGAGAAACCGACATTCAAAATCTATTCAACTGTTGTGGAACTATACAAGTTTTGTTTCTTTGTGACAACAAATTTGGTTGCTGTCCAAAAATAAAAGTAATTTATCAAAACTTGCTTTGAAAATCTACTCATTGAAATTCTATTCTCATCATTTAAAATCTCAGTCAAGTCTCAGTCAAGTCTCAGTCAAGTCTCAGTGAAGTCTCAGTCTAGTCTCAGTATAGTCTCAGTCAAGTCTCAGTCAAGTCTCAGTCAAGTCTCAGTCAAGTCTCAGTCAAGTCTCAGTCAAGTTTCAGTCAAGTCTCAGTCTAGTCTCAGTCTAGTCTCAGTGTAGTCTCAGTCTAGTCTCAGTGTAGTCTCAGTGTAGTCTCAGTTTAGTCTCAGTCTAGTCTCAGTGTAGTCTCAGTCTAGTCTCAGTCTAGTCTCAGTCTAGTCTCAGTCTAGTATCAGGCAAGTCTAGTCAAGTCTCAGTCAAGTCTCAGCCTAGTCTCACTCTAGTCTCAGTGTAGTCTTAGTCTAGTCTCAGTCTAGTCTCAGGCAAGTCTAGTCAAGTCTCAGTCTAGTCTCAGTCTAGTCTAGTCAAATCTCAGTCAAGTCTCATTCAAATCTCAGTCAAGTCTAGTCAAGTCTCAGTCAAATCTCAGTCAAGTCTCAGTCAAACTTTGTTAATGTGTACAATAAATGTGCTTTCTTGCTCCTCCTTTCAGCGAGACAATTGACGCAGCTTGTGAATACCGCCATTTGAGTTTCAGTGTCGCAGCGCTAAGAATATTTTTGTGAATATTACAAAATATGTTCTCACTTTTAGTATCATCGAATAATGACATTTGATTGGATGGGCTTTTGTCAATTGGATTAGTTAACAGAGTGTGGGAGGTTTACATTGTTAAAATCTGTAGTGAATATTATTTTCATAAAAGCATTGCTAAAGTCGTTTGGTTTTAAAGTGATGCCAAAACATGTTAAATGATTCCAGTGCTTTTAGCAAGGAATCCAGCGTTAGGGAATCAACAAACAAAGAATCATGGTTTAAATTTTTATACAAAGAAGGTAAGGATTTTATTTTGACATTCGTCAAATCATCATTCGAACCATGATTTAACTCTTAGAAAATAGCTAGAAATGACTTAACAGATTTAGTTGCAATGAGCTTATCTTAAGTTGAGGTTCAGGTTGGTTAAGTTGGTTTGGCAGCTTTCTACGTGAAAAGCTCAATTGAACAGAAATTATGGTTCTTTGTGATACCACAGTCTTCTTAACAGCACTGAGAACTTAGAGGAATCGATTATAAAACTGGCTATATCCCTGATAGTCAAAGGCGATTGACTAATGAAGAAGGTGGATGAAGGATGAAGGTTTGACTAATGAAGAAAGCTGCGATTGAGGTTTAATTAGAGAAGTAATCAAGAAATCCTACATCAAAGAAAGTATTGAAACTAGTCAAAGGCGATTGACTAATGAAGAAGGTGATGAAGGTTTGACTAATGAAGAAAGCTGAGATTGAGTTTTAATACGAGAACAAATGAACAAATCCTACTTCAAAGAAAGTATGGAAACGGTGGATCATTGCTGACAAATCTAGAACGAAACTAGAACTTTCTAAGGTAACCATATTGAAATAGAAACCTTATTATCATAAAAATTTGAGCTGAAAGCCCTGGCACCAATAATGCTTTCTAATATAAGAATTATTCCCTTCGGAGGCTGGAGTTACCGATATCTTAAAGAGACCACAACAGATCTTTCACAGGTCACAGTGCAAAGCTTCACTAAAATATGCTCCAAATAGGAATTTTGAAAATTGAATTTTCTTTCTCTTTCTCACTGTTCTTCCTTTCCCATCTGTCTCCATCTGTTTCTGCCGAATGAATGGCATTTTTTACTATACTCCTCAATAATCACACCTAACGAACTGCCAATAAAGTTCATAATACCAAATGTTCTCACATATTTATTACACACAAACATACATAAATAAACCTAAACACAATCTTAATTATCAGCGCTAAATGGACAACTTTCTCGCTAAAATATCGCCCACAGGTTTTTTTACGGCTCGTGGCACACGCAACAAACAATTTGCAAAAGAAAAACGATAAAAACAAGCGACATAATTCATTTAACAAGCAATCGAATTAAGTTCACTGCCAGCTAAAAGTGCCACAAAAAATTATTACACAATGCATAAATTTTAATGAGAAACTCATAAACAACACAACACTGGTCATAAGACAGAGGAGGAAAAGTAATTACACTGGCCAAATGGTAAAGGCTGAGAGGCGAACGCTCGGCAAACGACAATCAAGTCGGGTAATGGTCGGAGGCGAAGCGCCACATTTTAGCCGGAAATTAAATTCTGCAGATTTATTGAAAGCGGATAAATGAAGACATCAAATGTAAGCACTGCTCTCTGCTCTCGTTGTGGGCGCTTATGGCTTATGGCGATGGCCTTATTGTCCTTGTATCTGTCGTTGTTGTAATAATGTGGCTCTAAAGCAGATAAATTAACAAGAAATACAGGTATGGACAAAGTGTAAGGGGGCAGGGGGGGGGAATCTAGGTAAATGGTTAGTTTGTGTTTGAAATTTATGGACTAATACTGAAACAAGGAAGTCAGCGGAGTAGGAAACCATTGAAACTATGAAAATTATGTAAAGTCTTGGTTTGTATTTAGAGAACCAGAGAGGCATACAAATTTTGTTTAATGATTTTTTTTAAACTGAAAATTGATGTAAGTTGTATTTATTTGAAACTACAAAATTGTAATAGTCATACAATTTTCCTTCTTTCCTTCCTTAATAGGGGTATTCACACCGAGCTCATTACTTTGTTAGTTCTGTAGTCAATAGTTTTGTACGTCTATTTTGTTTTTTTTAAGGATCGAACAAAATCCAAAAAAAAAACTTAGAAAACTACCGAGTATCGAACTAAAAAAGTAACGAGTTCTGTGTGAATACCCCTAATGTTAAATTCAAAGCCGACAAGGGAAACACACTAAGATTCGTTTGTGATATTACCACAAGTCATAGAGGGTTAAATGTGCCTCATACAGAGGCGGACACCCAAGATAACGTAAGAAACATTATCTTGCCAGATATTTTCATATTTGAGCCCCACTTTTCTCCACTAATTGAAACAGCTATAACACTTTATGAGGCTTAAGAGAATTAGCTGAGCCCAAGCTTCTTTTTATGAGACTATAAAGAACTAGTCTATTTGTTTTTGCACTATAGACACCGAATCAGTTAATTGATCTAAAACACTGGTCGGCAAAGGTTAGTCATATGAACAGTAGGCTGGAGTGAAAATGGCAAAAAAAAATTTTTTTTGGAATATCAATTAGCTAGATATCTCAAAATGTGCCAATACATCAATATAAAGCTGTGTAAAAATTAAAAAGAAATTAAACAATTTTTTGATCTCCCATCGCAGCATTTAATTTCACAGTATTACGCGACATTAAAGATAGTCATCTTAAAATTCAATTAAAAATCAAATACGCTTTTAATTACAATATTTAATGATGTCAAAGTTATAAATACATGGTTACAGGGTGAAGTGACAAAAATCACGTTTCGACTCGAACGCCGGCATTTGCTGACGAGAAGCAATGCGTGCACGGATGAACCCATCTCGCGATTTTTGTCCACAGACCGCTATCGCCGCCTCGGTCACCAGCTTTACGTGTCTTTCAACTGCTTGTGTGTGGTAGGGGAACTTTGGAAAGATGACAGTTGGAGTCACCTCTGTCGTGATGAGATCCGTGAGCTCAGCGTCTGTCATGGCTTTGATGACGGTAGGTTCCGAAATAGGGCAGACTGCCCAGTCAATCATGTCGAAGTATTCCACGGCGTCGAAGTTAAGTTTTGCAGGAACCTTGAACCTCCGTATTTGTCCACTGGGGACTGCTGTAGCTCTGGCCTTCATCACTCGTCGTAAGCCCAGTTCACGTATATGTGGTCGATGGTCCGTCATCATGGCCAGGAGCACATTCTCCGGGTGAGCAAAGTACGCGTTACGGTGAATAACGGGGTCAACGATTCCCTTGAGTTTGGAGCTGAGGTAACGTGACTTGACGAGCATCTGGTGAATGTGCCTAGCTCCCTCTTTGCATGATGGCTGGGATTTTATGCTAAACCACATCGGAGCATACACGCGAATGATAAACGTTACCAAAGTCTTCAGATTCCTGGACGGTTTCTTGTCGCTGACATACAATCGGAGGATTCGATTGGCCGTCGTTAGCCATCGTGAATGATTCAGGCACCCAGAGTTCCGCACTGCCAGATCGAGGCTACATTCACCTTTGCTGATGCTATTGCATATTTCCAGAAGATACCGCTGATCTGTGCTCAACTCATTTGGGTTCACATTGGAGAGTTGTTCGGTCAGTTTTACTGGCTGAAATGAGGAGACAGGCTGTTCGCTACATGTCATAAGCCGCTTTCCGATAGATCCAGAGTATCCGTGTGGGCCTGTCGTCCCGCCATCGAGTGACTGGAATAGATTACGCAAGGGCAGCTCATTGGCATGGAGTAGACATATCAGCCACTGCAGCGGTCTCTCCAGTGTTTCTTCCAGTCGCCGGATAACGCCCGATTTTTGTCCCGTGTTTACGTTTGTGCCGTCACACCCGACAACTTTAATATTATCTGTCTTCGCATTTCGCTCTTTGAAACTAGCGACTAATGACTCAGCTATGTCTTTGCTGCAGCCTGATGGCGGAGACGTATGGTTGAAGTACGAAGAACCCGGCTCTGCGACGATGGTTATGTGTTCTTCCGATATGGTTTTTCTGTGGTACTTGTTGTCGACGGCGAGGACTTGTGTTAAAGTTTTATCCTTGCGGCCATCAAAAAATAGTCCATCTATGCCCTTGTGAGTGTGGTCGTCTTCATTCTGCCTCAGTTCCTTTCGAAGTTTACTGCGTTCTCGACGGATTTTGCTTCGGTCGATTACTTTGGATCGGTCGTTGGGTGATACGAGACCAAGATCATGCAGAACTGATGTTGCTAATACAGCAGCCGATCTGTCCGAAACTCCGGTCCGATCGCAAGCTATAGCGAGGGAAGATAGAGAGATAGTCATATTTTGGCACTCGCGATCCTGATTTGGCTTAGTTTTGAGTGATTCTCTATCTGGGATGTAATTTTCGACAGTGGCACTGTCAAACGAGTCCGTGTCGTATTCGGAACTTTCGGCAGAATAGGGTTGACTTTTGCTCGCATCGTCATCGATCTTCTTAATCTTCATTCGTTTGAGATTTGCTTCCTCTCTTTCAGCTTTTCTCTTCAATTTTGATGTTACCACTTGATCTGTACCAACGATTATCATCTTTCTTGGTCCTCTCTGGTCTTGAAGGAACTGCCGTTCGTTTGCCGGAATTTTGTTGTGTTTCGCACATTTGCAATTGGCCACCATATCGGAGCACTTGCATTTGCTGAGATCAAACAGAGTGTTAGCTTTGTCACGAAAGTCCGATAATCTTCGTTGGTAGTTTGGTTGCTTCTTTTTACCTTTGTTGACCTTTAGCATTGTGTTGTATTTGTCGTGGAACGATCTAAGTTTTTCTATCGCTTGTGCATGCGTTACTGTTGGAAGTGAGGCCCTTTGCCATATCTCTTCGACTTCATAGCACAGTTTGTGAGATATGTCAAAAAATGATGGGTATTTACCATTGCCCGTCTTCAGGTCTTGTCGAAGTTGAATATATTTCTTCATGAGATCGGTGTAGGTCGGCAGAGTATTGGTCGGCAGGTTTCGTGGAGCGCCAAATATCACGCACGAAACTTTGTCTCTTGTAACTGCCATCTCTTTAAAAATATAAAGAAATAACTAGTAACCCTTCACTGCCCCACGTTTTTGCGCACAAGTTCAGGTACTCACCTTTTTTTTTGTTTAACGTTTAACGTTTTTTGTTGTAACGTCACAAGTTTAATTCGAATCGGTCACTTCACAAGGAAATTGTCAACATTCAACAATCATAAACAGAATAGAACTAGCGGGGTTTGCCACATTCCAACGATTAAAACGCGAATTGTAATTTGTAATATTTTATTCGCTCAAACAGGACTGCTACAATAAATAACTTAAAAATCGCAAACCTAAAGCAAAGGCTACTGAGATTTATTTTGAATCCTTAACTGAGTTGAAATTACGCCTTTCACTTCTTTCGACAAAAGTGAAAAAAGTATTAAAAACAATTATTTCAATTAGGTGATGGGCGATCAAGGAGTTGTTAGAAACTAATATAATTTTGCAGGATTGGTACTATGGGCATTTGGCACATTTCCAATATACTAGCTTCTAAAAATTTTAAAATCGATTTTTTCACTCCACCCTAATGAACAGTACGCTCAGCACAGTACGCTCCCTCAATCAACCGTTGTTCAGGCATAATTTACACAGTGGAGAGAAATTTCACTGCGCTCACTAACACCATCTCATTGACAATTTTGACGACCCCTGATCTAAAATGTGGAAATATTAACAGAACTAGTTCGGATTCCACTGAGCGCAATTGGGAACTGGATCATGGAACATTTTCTCAGGGAGGCTAACTGCAGATAGCAAAGTTTGTCCATATGCAATTTGGGGAGATCGGTTTCGTCTACTACCTCACTAGACAGATCAGATATCGAACAGACATAGCCAGACTAACTGCTGTCTTTATAGGTCATTATACAGTTGGTATATACGCCGAGAAACTCGGTTTACTCTGCAATGCCTACTCTCACTGCTGCAAGGACGATAATAAAAAAGAATCCTGTTTTTCACTAACACTTCATCTGACAAGCTCTCGAGCGCACAAGACTACTGGTCCCCGTTCACAAAATTAAGTGAACTCTTAAGCATTGAGATATGAAATAGAATTTTTTTGAAGATAGCGAAATGAATGTAACTTCCGCTAAGTAACCCAATATTTTACACCTTTTTAAGGTTAAGCAAATTTTCATGGGATAAAAATTAGCACTGAAGCGCTGAATGTCGTTCAAAGATCCATTTGGATTTGACTTCATCACTTAAACTTACCTACAGTAAGTCTGATAATGATTTAGAGCTTCTACCAAAGAGGTGAAGAACAATTGTGGTCTCCTTCTCATACTTGGAGTTTTAAAAGAAGTCCTTAGTGTGAAACTTAGATTTCTGAGCATAGTTTCGAACATGTTATTTCATTCATAATTTCAGGAATCAGTTTCGAACATATCAGTATTTAACTGCTATTTACAATTTCAGGCATCAAATTGAAACATCGAAGCATAAAACTGTCATTCACAATTGCAGGCAACAGTTTCGAAGACCACAGCATAAAACTTTTATTCAGAATTTTAGACATCAGTTTCAAACATCTAAGCACTAAACATTTTATTCATAATTTCAGACATCAAGTTCACATCTCAACAAAAACTTTATATCAGAATTTCAGGCATCAGTTTCGAACATCTCAACATAAAACATTTCAATCACAATTTCAGGCAAAAGTTTCGAACATCTCAACATTAAACATTTCATTCAGATTTTCAGTCAACAGTTTGCAACATCTCAAAATAAAACATTTCATTCAGAATTTCAGTCGACAGTTTGGAACAATTCAGAATTAAACTTTAATTCACAATTTCAGTCAACAGTTTCAAACATCTCAACATAAAACATTTCATTCAGAATTTCAGGCAAAAGTTTCGAACATCTGAACATAAAACATTTCATTCAGAATTTCAGTCAACAGTTTCAAACATCTCAACATAAAACATTTCATTCAGAATTTCAGGCAAAAGTTTCAAACATCTTAACATAAAACCTTTCATTCAGAATATCAGACATCAAGTTGGAACATCTCAGCATAAAACTTTAATTCAGAATTTCAGTCAAACACCTCAACATAAAACTTTTCATTCAGAATTTCAGACAAAAGTTTCTAACATCTCAGCATAAAACTTTAATTCAGAATTTCAGTCAACAGTTTGAAACATCTCAACATAAAACATTTCAATCACAATTTCAGGCAAAAGTTTCGAACAACTCAACATAAATCATTTCTTTCAGAATTTCAGGCATCGGTTTAGAAAATCTTAACATAAAACATTTCATTCAGAATTTCAAGCATCAGTTTCGAACATCTCAACATTAAAAAATTTAATAACAATTTCAATCAACCATTTCAAATTTCTCAGTATACAATTTTTTTCAGAATTTTAGACATCGCAAAGTCTATTTATCGAGTATTTTGTGAAAATACAGTTCTGAAGAAGAGAAATGGTCGTAGTTCATCAAATTTTTCAATGCACGATTCAGAGAGTCGTTAACCGATATCTCCTAATACTGCAACCATAGAATTGTAAATTTTTTGGCAACCAATATTAAAAAATTTTACAAGATTAGTCAAACGATGCACATTAGTCTTTCAAGTTGTTCCAATGAAACGTTGAAAAAATTTAAAAAATTTTTAAGTAGTTTGATTCATATTGCAATGAGAAGAAAACTTTCGATTTTGCTTTACACTAATTTGCTTTACACTTATCAACAAAAATTTTGTATATCTTAAATGAATGAATAAATGTGATGTAGAATCTTAAAGACACAAAGAATTTTAAGACAGTTCCAAACTTTAACTTTTCATTGCCATCGTTCCTAGGACACCTTGAAATAAGTATGTATATACAGGGTGTTCAAATAATGCAAATGGCAGCTTCGAAATTTGACAGCTGCCGTCTACAATAGTTCCTATTCTTCAAAATTATTCTTCAAAAAGAAGAACGAGTTTTCATTTTTGAAGTGAATAATGTCCCAAACATTCGATGTCAACTAATCACAAAGAACAAAGAACACGTTTTGATTGTGAAAATAATTGATTTATTGAAGCAACGATTTTAGGACTGAACCGTCTTCCAAATTTTCTATGTCAACTAGTCACCAAGCGCGTTTTCTTTTTATGGGTTTTTTTTAATCTTTGAACTATGAAAGGAAACTACCAACAATTTCTGAGCTCAAGGCCGAGATCTAAGGAACATTGGTGAGATTGTTCCACATCTTAAAATGTCTCTGTTTATTTACTTGTCTCTCCATCTTTTTCTTTGTGAGAGCTTTCCTATCAAATTCTTTCTTAACCCTTTCCGACATGAAAATAACAGCCCGCTGTATGAATTGTATGGGCTGTAGTCCAATATATTGGACATTGTGACTGAAAGGATTGAGAAGAAGAGGCTCCTGCAAGTTTTTAATGGGAAAGTACGTGAACAAAGCTGTTGTGTTTAGACATTTAAGACTGAAATTTATCAAATTTAAATTTTTTACTAAGAAATTGGATGAAATATTTATTAAAAACCGAAAAAAGAACAAAGACCTGTGATCGGAGCAGCGGAAGCATTTACGAAATATTTTGTCTACTTTACAATACAATAAAAACTTCATTACTCGCTTAATAAACATGCGTTATTTTTAAATTATACTATGCACTTTTCTGGGACATTCTATTGTTCCAAATATGTTTCTTTCAAACGTTTTATTTGTGCAAAATGTCATCCCAGAAGCCTGAATGGGCCATTTTTGGGCTCTTTTGTTCGAAACGAACCAGAAAAATTAAGTCAACTCTCATTTAACGCATTCAAAAATCAGTCCGAACTGACCCAACAAGTTATGCTTTGTACTTTTTATTTAAAAAAAAATATTTTCATTATTTTAACTTTCAACTTTTGTTTTCTACGGTTTCACTCATTCATTCAGCTTGAACACAATTCAGTCACTTTATTAAAATATTTTGTTGCTCGCTCCTTTCGCAGTGCTGCTTCACTTAGAGTCACTTAGAGTGTAATTTATTTTCGCCACCCACTGTAACAAGATGCTACCAACAATTAGCAGCCGTTTTGTTGGGTCCTTTTTTTTTGCCTTTAATCATGATGACCTGATGTATTTTTTTTGTTTTTTGTTCAGTAAAAGCTTGTAATTAAAATTAAGAACATTTACCCTTTTCTTGGTGCAAATCAAGAAATATTCTTATCAACTTAAGTGAAGTGCTGCCGAAAAGCCGTTTTTTTTTTAAGTCGTTACGTCTTTTCGAACTAAGCTAAGGACACGTTTGACGCTAATTGCTGCGCTGTTGTTGTAGTTGTTGTTGTTGTAGAGCCTGTTGATAGGCGCCATTTGACCGCTGCTGCAAAGTGCTCGAACAACGCGACAGCAAAAAGGACAACAAATGACAGCGAGATAATTTGAGTGCTGAAAGCAAACGCGACGCGACGCGACACTTGAACGGGTTGCCTTTTGCTAAGACTTGTGGTTGTTGTTGTTCAGTTATATATAAATGTATATATTTTTTTGTTAGAGCGAATTGTCAACGTTTAAAAGCATTCAAGTACTTAATGTCAATTAAAAATTATGACAACGAAATGAATGGCCAGCGAGTAAAGAGCAAAGTAAAAGTTGCATTGGCGTTTCTTAGATGCGGCGAAAAGGTTACAAAACACACGTTGTTGTTGTTGTTGTTCTTTAGAGAGTTTCCTTTTTATGTTTTGTTTCTAAATAATTAAGAGCAAAGTGGCAGCGACAGCAAAGCGGCTGATGATAATGGACCAACTGAACGGGCGGCACTGATTGAGGAAAATGCACAGCAATAAAATATGTACGACTATGCAGGAAAATACAACCGGAAGTTGAAAGAAAAACTTGGCGCAAATAAATTGTTGGTGTGCAGAAACACACAGAGAGAGAAAGAGAAAATTTCTAAATTGCCAGCTGTGGCTTGAAAGCAGGAAATTTTCTTCTTCCAAGTAAGATTAAAAATTGTTGGCCAAAGTTAAAGCGGATTTCATAGTAAAGTGCAGTGGGCGTTGAAAGGATCCTGGAACGCTCGCTCCTCCCCTCGCCCACCCCTTGAAAAAGGTCATATGAAAGGCAATTTTGTTGCTGATTATAGAGAAATTCCCAGCTTGTTTAAAATGCAAACATGTTTTAACCGAGAAAACGTGCGCAAATCCCAGCACACAACACACACACACACACGCACACATTCATTCGCCGGGCGCACGCCTCGCCTGTGTCTTTCCAAGTGTTGATATTATGCGGCGAAATGAAGAAAAATTGCAGCTCAGCAGAGAAATCTCATAACAAGCTGATAAAAAATTTAAAACTTCACTGAACGCAGCGAGTCAGCGAACAACCGAAAAAAAACGTGGGGTCCTAACAAATGAGGCGGGCAAAGTGGAATAAAGAATTTAAAGTGCGTGCCGGGCGCACATCTACACATGCTCGCCCGCCCCCGCCCCCTCCACACGCCCTCAGCTGGTGTTCAAAAATCAGAGAAAAAGTGTGAGTGTGCCCTGAACGTTGTTTGAGCAAGAAAGGGGGTGCGAGCATAAAGCTGCCCGCATTACAACAAACAAACAAACAAAGCAGATTGAACCTGAAGCCGAGACGCAGCTTTCTTCGCGCATTAAAATACAACAAAACAAACAAGCCAATAAATAACGCCAAACGGAAATGCGAAGCGCTTTGACAGAAATCTGCCTAATTGGGTGCCGGCATGCGATTTTAAGCGCTTCAGCACACAAGTGTCACAGTTGTCACAAATGTAACAAATGTGACAATTTTCACAATTTTCCCTCAGCCAGGTTGCTGTTTTTCCTAAGATTTTCCTCAACTGTTAACACCTATTTTCTTGTTTTTGGGTTTTTGTTTTTGTATGTCACCATTTGTGTTGTTTGTGTTTGAATAAAAGCTCAAGTGGTGGCACTTTGCCGTTTGAATTATGTACAAAAAAAATGTGCAGCGCCATAAATTAACAACTTTTCACTACACTGCAATTTTGCTTGTTGTTGTTGTTGCTGTTGTGGTTGTTGCTGGCAGGCAACTAATAAATTATTTCGTTACATTTAGAATGCCACCTTTTTGAAAAAGTTTCAAACGCCGCACAGACCACAAGCGGTGCTGTTCTAGTTTCGCTTTCTCGTCTAGTGGTGGACAATAGCAAGAACAACAACTACATACGACAACAACAACAGCAACTTGCATTGCAGTTTACAGTTTGGCGCAGCACTCGGCACAGCACTCTTCCCTCTCCAAAGCACTTCTACTATTTAAACGCGATAAAACAGCAACAACAACAACACCAACATAGCAATACACAACAACAGGACCAACACAGCAATAACAACAACACCAACAGAGCAATAACAACAAAAGCAATTTGAGCAAAAACACCAGCAACAACAACACAGACTTCAACAGGAGCAACAAAAACAACAACACCAGCAACAACAACAGAGATTTCAACAGGAGTAACAAACACAACAACACCAGCAACAACAACAGAGACTTCAACAGGAGCAACAAAAACAACAAAACCAGCAACAAAAACAACAACACCAGCAACAACAACAACAACACAAACATTAAAAGGAGCAACAACAACACAGACTTCAACAGGAGCAACAAAAACAACAACACCAGCAACAACAACACAAACATTAACAACACCAACAACAACAACACAAACTATAACGACAACAACAACAACACCAGCAACAACAACACAAACATTAACAACACCGACAACAACATAACAAACTATGACAACACCAACAACAACAGGAATAACAACACTATCGGCAACAACACAGACTTCAACAGGCGCAACAACAGCACAAACTTCAACAAAAACAACAACAACAAAACCAAACTTGAACAACAACACAAACTTTAGCAACACCAACAACAACAGCACTAGCAACATTAACACAAACATCAACAGCAGCAACAACAACAAGAACAAACCCAACTTGAACAACAATATCTACTTTACCAACAACACCAACTTCAACAGCAACAACAACACCAACTTCAACAACAACAACACCAACACCAACATTACCAGCAACAACTATGAACTTGTACATTTTTTACAACAACAATTTACTACTACATTTTTAACAACCACACTTTTGCTAACTTATCCTTTTTTCCTCTCTCTCTATTTTAGCTTTTCCGCCGCTTTCAATGTTTTATTTGCATTTTTTCACATTTTGCATTTTTTTCACATTTTGAATTTTTGTTTTTTTAGTTTTTCACATTCAGTTTCCCCACAGACAAAGTGAATTTCCTCCCACTCGTTTCTCATGTTGTGCTGCACAAATTTTACACAAACGCATTTAAAAAAGTTTACATTTTACCGCGTTTTTGTTTTTTTTGCCTTTTTTGTGCTGCGCGCATGTGGGCGGTAAAAATTTTGTAGCACTGTGTAACAGTGTTTGCAGTTGATACGTTTGTTGTTGTTGCTTTTTTTGTGTTGTTGTTGTTGTTGCTCTTGTTACTCTTGTTCTTTTTGTTGTTGCACTTACTGTTCTTGTTTTTGTGTGTTAGTGTTGGTTAGTTCGTTTTAATCAGCAGCGGAAATAAATGTTTTCAAATTGCTACCATGGGTGAAGGCAGCGTTGAGTGGAATACAATTTGAATGGGTGTATTTTGAAGTTACTAAATAAAATACAGTTAAATGAAAAACGAAATAAGTAAAAATGCAGTATTTAAAAATAGTGCAAAAAAATGTTGGCAACACAGTTTACATGTTGACGCATTAAAGTTGCAATGTTTTGAATTTACTTCATGAAACGTGGGCGGAAATGTTAGAAAACCACATTTTTTGTGCAGTTAAATTACGTCGATTAACAAAATCAGTCGAATCACTGATTAGTTAGCTCGTTTGGCAACAAAATAGCCGTGTGGCCAAGCCCATCTTAGCGAAGTCCCCAACTACCCTGCTGTCATCTCCTTTACACAACAGATGGCACTATGGGCAGTAGCTCACAAAATTGGAGGCGTCGTTCCTAAGCGGCGGTAGATGGCAGCAACATTACTTAGGACTACCTGCGGCAGGACTATCATCTACCCTTTGCGCCCGTGAGGAGTAAACCAGCAAAAAATCGGCAAAATGAAAATTGTAAAATTACTAACAACTCGGTGGTTACAATAATGCATATTTGCTTTGAATTTTAGAAAACTTTGAAGTCTTGACAGTATTTTAAAATAAAAAATTTAGAGAATGTGAGAGAATTTAATGCTTAGCTTTTCTTAGGTCTGTTATGAGCTCAATTTTATGTAAACCTTAAACTCAGTTTGTGTCAAATATTTATAAAATTGTAATTTGTAAGGTGTAGCCAGATGTTACATGGAATCCTTCAAAATTCTTTCAAGCATCGACTACTTTTTCTGTTACTGCGTTACTTGAAATCTTAGCAAAGTGAGGCCAGTTTTCATGTGGACCAGTTCAGTGATCTTCAAAAAATTGTACTACATTTTCTCCTCTCATATGTTTTATTTGAAATCTTCCTATTGTTATTGCATGCATCGTCTGGACATCGCTTATCGTTTGTAATTCGCCTCTTAGCTGTGAAAGCACTTTTCCAACAGTCAAAGGGATTATATGAAGCGTTGCAAGCAGGAATTCTGTGTGTTGCTATTTTTTGCAACTAAAAAGCAACAAAATGAAAAAAATATATATAAAGTGGTAAAAGTGCTTTCGCACCTTTAGACAACTCCACCCACTTCACGTGGCAATCTGGAGCAGCTCTACACACACACACTCACACACACACATACACCGAAAGGCATTTTCATTGTTTCACCTGAGCGAGCATTTCTCACTACTCGTAACGCTATCGCACAATTTATTCAAAATAATGCCATTGTTATTTGCCTCACTGCCAACGTTGCAACATTACAATAAAAACAAAAACAAAAAAAACATAGAAAACAAAAAGCGAATATAAGCAGAATAAACCGTTGCTTTCTTTTCGAATAAACACTGCAGTGGGTGAATCGCAATGCTGCCCCGTACCTGTGCAATGCCAAGTCGAAAGTGGCCCGAAAAGCAGCATCCAGTGCAACAATAAAAGCTACTGAAAAGTCACCAAAGAAACCTCATAAATTTAAGCAATTTTGTGCTAAACACAACAACAACAATAATAACAATGACACACAGCTGGAGCATGCAACAAATGCGACAAATCCACCAACGCTGGTTAGTAGCAGAAATGGCGGCAGCGATGCCACTAGAGTCCCTCAGCTTTTGTGTGGCTGTGTGGGTGGGTGTGTGTGTGTTTGTGTGCAGGTATGCACATGCCACTTACTCCAGTTGTCACTACGCAAAAACATACAAATGCTGCCATATGCGGCTGGGATGGGCGATGACGATGGCGGCGAATGCAGTTGGCGCGTGGAGTATGTTGCAGTCGAAGTGCGGCAGTTGGCAGAAGAAAAGTCAAGAGTGCGCTTTTATTGTTTTCAGAGTTGTTATTGTTGTTGTTGTGGTGCTTTCTGATGGCATTGCTGTTATTGTTGTGCTAGTTTAAGCACTAAAGTGGCCAGATAGAATTTTTCAGTGAGGAGAATTTTTGACAAAAAGCTGAAAATATGCTCACAAAATTGAACAAAGATATATTTTCTGTTCAGATGTTTCAAATTTCAGTAAAAATGAAAAAATTTTTAGACACAAAAATGTTCAAAAATATCTGTCAACTTCAATGTGACGCTGGCAAATGTACACTGCATCAACAACAACAACAACAAAGACAAAACTCTATTGCTGCCATAACAACAAACACCAGCTGAAACATCAGCACCAACAACAATCATCAGATATGCAAACGTAGCAACAACAGCGTTCATTTGTTTTCGGCCCCCAAAATGACAACATGGCCAGATGGGTGGCGGCGAAAAAGATGGCAAGGCGACGAGGCGGCTAGGTGACTCGAATGCTTTGCGTGGTTGTGGTGGCATGCCACCGCCGCCACCGCCACCGCTACGTGTTGAAGTCGAAATATTTTCTGGTTATTTTAGCAGACAGAAAAGGTGCAAGCAAAAGTGCGCCCGCACTCACAGCTGGCAGTGGCACACAATGCAACAACAACAACAACAACATCAACAATTATTCTGGCTTTTATTTTGTCTCAACGTTTGATATGCCACAAGGTTTTCACTCCTTTGTTTGGTTTTTGTGCTCATTGGTCGTTTCATTGTTGTTCTTATTGTTGTTGTTGTTGCATTTTCCAGTTGCATTTCAAGCTTCTGTGGTGCTGCTGCAATGGCCATGATTAGAGTTGGTGATTTATATAAGGAGCGCCATATGCCTTGCGACGTGTGCGGTTGGTCGGTCGGCCAGCCGGGCAGCAATGCTCTGACATTGCTCGAATTAGCTGCCGGCCGCTCGCTGTTGGTTTTGTCAATTTGCTGCCAAAGTTGCTGGCGCAACGGGCCAACTTGTGGTGGCGGCGGTGGTGGTGGGTAATAATGCATTGGCTTCAGTGCTGGCTTTAAGGTTTGTGAAGCGGTAAAATTTGTGGCAGCCCGGCTGGTTGCCGTTTCGATTTAAGTGGGCGTGGCGCATGCACCTGCAGCAACTTTGTGATGCGTTTGCTGTATGCGTTTGCATATTTAACTGCAGCTGCAGTTGTTGCTGCTGCTGGTTTGACGGGGCGTTAGGGGGCCCAGTGTGGCATTTTTCTTCTATTTCAGCTATGAATTTGCTCGGCTGATTATATGCTTTCAGCAGTCAACAGTCAGCCGACAGTCGACAGAATGCTGGCCGCCTCTAACAACAGTGGAGGCAGATGTGCCATAACAACCACAACAACAACAATAACAACAATATTGAAAGCAATACGCACTCTCATGTGCAATTGTTGTTGTTGTTGTTGTATGCATTGTTGACAAGTTAATCATCTAGTTGGCCATACAGCCAGGCGGGCGTGCGTGTTTGTTTGTTCATTTAGTTGTTGTTTTTGTTATTGTTGTTGTGATTGCATTCCTTTGTGCACTCACTGCAGTTTGTTTGTCCAAACATTGAGTATAATTTTCCTAAAAATTCTACACCTATTTGCATATTTGGGCAGCTGCAGTTTTCCAGGATGCTAGCTGTGTTGTTGTTTGAACCATAAAATTGCTATAAAACGTTTAGGTTTTTGCTCACAATTTTTGTTTTGCCACTTGACATGTTAGATGGTCAGGCAATTTGCATTGTTTACTGGCTTTTTCGTAGAATAAAATTGGAATCACAGTTGGCGTTAAAGCTGTTAGATAAAGTTCTACAATTTAAGGTTTTCGAGGTGAATTAGATTTTTTGAGCCCATGGAACTAACAACATAAACGCAGCAACAGATCATATCATCAAATCTAAACAATTGATAAATTGATTTTTTGGTTTGACTATATTTTCATAAAAAACTTAATTTTTTATTGATATATCAGAACTAATGTCCAACATGAATATATTCATTTTGGCGGCTACACTACTGTATATACTGTACGGGTACTTGGTATTCGAAGAGTGTGTACAACGAAACGAATAGAAACGAGAACCAGCGAGCGTCGCTTCTCGTTTCTATTCGTATTCGGTGAAAGCGAACACTGCAGTGCTCGTATTCGGTAAGAAGCGAATACTGCAGTGCTCGTATTCGGTAATCGAGAACTTTGCGTTTCATCGAATATTTTTATGCGCAGTATGTCACTTTTCCATGTGTATACTTGTGGTGCGGTTGAAGAGGCAAAATGGAAATTATTGAAGAAAGTAGCATAACAAATAAATAAACATTAGTATACAACATAAATATCTCTAAATAATCTTAGGAATATTAAAATGAGTATATTCGAATATTCAAGCAGTTTGTACTGTTATTCGAATGCTTTTGTTCTCGTTTTTCCGCTTCGAGCGAATATGAATAAATAGTGTACGTCTACTCGTTTCTGCTCGGAGCTTACTCGTAGTCGAAGAGAGCTGTACTCTTATTCATTCGGACCGGTCCGCAGAGATGAAGTGAAGTATTCTATGATATTTAAAAGCATTTAAATGTTTTCGAATAGCAAAAATGCATACTTGTGCAGGACTCTAATCACAACTCATTCAATTTTGTTAGCTCTTCTACTTTTTAATTCGATTGGAAGTACATATTACATGCACATACCCTTCTCAACCTAATCTAGTCCTATTTATTATAGTTGCTGTCAGAACCAGGAATCTTTAATAACACATTAAATGTATGGCCCCGAACACAAAATAATCCTTTTAGTCTAAAACTACTGGTTTTTAATCAAAAATCTTTCTAAAATGATGGTAATGGTGATGATGGTTTTCTCTACTAAATGCTTTCAAAAGACATGCAGTCCTCAATCGAGATTATTTCAATGATGAACTATTTTGCTATAGAAACAATGCACTCAGCACCGCAACGTAAACTTTGAGACTATCAAGAATTATGCAATCGAAATAATTGCTATAGAAATAATCTCAGATCATCACAAAAAGCTCTACTTTCTAATGCCATCTAGCATAAACCGATTGCACTTATATAACGCGATATACAGATTAGTAAAGCTGATCATTCGAAAAATATAAGATTGATTTTCCTTAAGTTACTAGTTCAATCACAAAACTGTCTGAGAAGTTTTTTTTAAGACATCTAATCTTTCTAATGTCATACATCCTAAGCCTGTTGCACCTATACAACACAAGATACAGATTACTAAAGCCATCTATACGAAAAATAATGAATTTCTTTTTACTTTACACCACATATTTTGGTTTGAAAAACATAAATTTCAAGATAAAATCACAATTTACAAAATTTAAATACATGAAATTTTAACTTCAGACTTAATCTCACCATCCCACTTCCATAACACCACATCTCGCCACTCCTCGTTTTACAAGCCAATTCTCTAACTTCCTCAATCCATCCACCCACCAACTCACATATGCAAGATTGGGTTGGTGACTCCCTCTTAAGACAATTACCCGACAGTGCATTTGTTAAGCTCCCGACTCAAATGCATAAACCATGCCCCCCAAACCCCTCATGCGAGCGTTCGTGTCAACATTTCAAGTCACTTTGCGCGCTTTTAGCGATGTCTACGTGCACAACAGCGCCGCTCGTGCCACACCCAGCCAATGCACTGCGCCTAATAACAACAACAACAGTAGTACATTTCAGATTTTCAGTTCGAATGCACTTCCTGTGCTGTCTGTCTTCGCAGGGCTACAGTGCCACAGTGCTTCTTGTTGTCTGCACTTTTTCATCTCTTTTCCAACTTCACAAACAATGCGCCAAGAAAAACAATAATGAAAAAGAAAAAAAATCGGTGTAGAAATGAAAGCCAACGAAATGCGGCAAACACCGGTAGCAGTCGGTGCTGTTTATTTACCCAGTCAAAGCGGTGCGTACCCACACGCAGCTGTCTGTCTGTCTGTTGGTCTGTCTGTCTGCTGGGCCGTGTTAGCCGAATTGCATTGCGCGCCGCTTCTCACACACGACAACGCAGGTGCGGGTGGGCGGCCGTGTGGTGCGTTGTGTTGTGGGTGCAGGTGAGATTTGCCGTTTGTTGTGCGTGTGTATGTGTTTTCTTTATCTTTCCATATATTATCACTTGCCGCATAAATGCTGCTTAGGCTTTTAGCATAATTTCCTGTGGATGCTCGTAAATGTTTCCCAACGGATTTACTTGTTTAATTTACAGTTTTTTATGGATTGTGAAATATTTCTAGTTCAAATAGAAAGCAACCAAAAATAATGGATGCAATTTTAAAGAAAAACTGTGAGAAACAGCAACTGTCGTGAGCTGTGCGATTTATGTGAAAACTTAAAAGGTGAAAAGGTGAAAAATATTTGTTAAGTGTCAACAAATTGAATGAAGAAATTATTAGTAAAAATGTTTAACACTAGAAAGACGGCAAGTTTTTCATACCAACAAAGACTACATATCGCATACGCTGATATCTCGAAAAAGAAACATCGGAATTGGCTAATTTTTCCCCAAAATAATTTAAAAAAATATATATAAAATTTTTCATGAAAAAAAATTAAAGTCACCAAAGCAAAAGTTGATAGAAATACTAAAGAAAATACAGACATTTAAAACTGAAAAACCGTCAAAGTGACTGCAATGGTTAGGTCACAAACACTGCACAACAAAATCAAATACAAATCAAATCAAGTACCAATTTTGATTAAGTACGAAATAAACACTTAAACACTTTATCAGTTTTGGCTTAATTCTGGGGTTCAAGTTAATTTCTGAGCTTTAATTATTCAGAGACCTATAGTCGAATTTTATGGCGAATATTTTTTTGGTACATTTTGTCCTTAAAAAGTCCTTTTTTACAGGACATTTTTGGCATTTAAAAAAAAAGGGTCAAGTTGACCCATAAAAATAGGAGCTACAGGGTTAAAATACTCCACAAAAATGTTCCTCGTAGTGTTTTACACCAAATTGCTGAACACATCATATACTTAAAATGTGAGGTTACATGGTTTTCGTATGCAGATTCACTATAAGACTGTGGAAAAAAGGGAAAATTTTGACCCCACCTAAAAAAAAATTCAGACGTAAAATTTCAAAACGCCGATACACGTATATTTTTTTTTAGTCCCCTCTACCAGAATTCGTTGTCAGAATCTTGTTTTTTTTTTTTGTGTTGTGCAGTGAAATTAGGTCACAATTGGGCCACTAAATTGTGATACCACAAGGAAAAAGTAATCTGCCTTACTGCAAGAAAGGTGAGTCTATATAAGAAAATTTGTGTTATGGATAACCGAAGCAAGTCTTTGATGTTCACTAATCTAAGTTTGTCCAAGTTGTCAAGAAGAGAAACCCCTGGAACTTTACATTTTCGTCCAGGGAGCACCGGTCTGTGACATAAAAAGTGGCTTATAGACTCTTTCTCCTCTTTATTTTGACAACCTAATCATTTTTGTTAATTTTTGAAAGTTTATTTGAAAATAAAAAAAAATTAAAATACAATTTTTCATTATGAAATCTATTAAATCCGTTCATTCAATCTCAAAAATATTGCTTCCATCCCAAATTGAACTTTTCACAACACTGCAGTCACTAACACTGAAGTTTTAATGACAATTATGATAACATATGACATTAAAACAATACTAAAAAATATTAAATAAGCTTTAAATTGTCACATAATTCTATAAAACTACAATCAATGATTTGAAAGCACATAAAAAATGTGTGTGTCAAGTAATAAAATACGCAATTAATTGTGTGAATCTAATGAGATGACACAGTAGTGATTACAACTACAACAAAAGTAAGGCCCACTTCTCCACAATTATATGAAAAATTTACTTTTTTACCTATATAAATCCATTTCAAATCATACTTGAAATAGATTAATATAATAATGACAAATGCACCACTTGACCCATAAAAAAAAATTAACATTTAAATTGAGGAAATATTTCCCATTGTTATAAATCAAAATTTGATTCCAAAGCAATCGATTCCAAATTTAAATCAAAACTTTTGCCTTCGTTGTGCACTCAAAACAAAGCATTGATAAATTTGCCGTCATTAATGAGAGTCAATAAATTTTATATATAAATCGCTGGCAAATCATAGCCAAAACTATGACACAAAGCAAAGTTTTACATTTGACTAATGTGCAGCCAAAACGATTGCTGAACCAATAACTTATGATAATTGTGTCAGAAAGGCACACAAAACATCACACAATTCATAAATGTAGATTTTATTTACACACACACAATTTGGATGAGAGCGCAGCGAGGAAAGGGAATGGAAAATGTTTGAGGCGTTTAGGAAAATTGATAGAGATTTGAGACAAAGTTACCACTAAAATGGAGTTTCTTTGTAGTAGTTAAGTGGCACTGGCATCAATCAGTTGACAAATTTGAGTGCTACAATTGGTATTGGTAGACTTTGTTGTACATAAGAGTGGTTAGAATAGAATAGTAAAATATCGAAGCTACTCTGATTATTTAAGTAAGGTACAATAGTTCGAAATGGACGCAGTGCCATAGATAGCAACTGTCTAGCCCCCACCAATCTAAATCAAAGTCGCTTTTAGGAAAATGCTTAAAGACAAAAAGCAAGTCCTTAAAAGTTCCATATATATATTGTTACGAAAATGACTTGTCTAAGTTCGTTTTTGGATTGTGCTTGAAAATAAACCACTCCAATTATTCCGCGCAAACGCAGTCAAAAACCAACAATCACTTTATTTACAGATTTACACTTTGCTTGTATCTACACTTGTTACTACTTTGCTTATTCATCTAAGACTCGGCCCTCTGCGCTGCACACTGCTGCCTTTTATACTGGTTTTCTTATCGCGCCGATGTTTCTTGCACATTCCAGTTGTACTTTCTATCTCGATCGTTCTAGCACAGCCCATTACCGCCGCGAACCATCCTTGCCATATCGGAATTATAGCAAGTTTGGCGTACATCAAAGTGCATGCCTAAAAGTATGCTTGAAAACGCATTCATGCATAGCACAGCACAGAGTGCCTCATCGTTACAATATTTTTGTTCAAATAAAACTATTTCGTCCTTCTAAGATTTTCTTAAGACCTCATATTAGCTCTTAGCAAAAAAAGGCTACAAACACTAGAACTATCTCGAAACTTCTATGAATCCTCGCTGAGATATCTTATATAGATAGCAAACCTATATAAATATCAAAGCTTTACTTTTGTTCCTAACGTTGAGAAGATGGTTTGACCAAGTGTAACTGAATTTTAGGAGAAGGCTGCATATGACCTACCAAGGTCCTTGTAGTCAATCTACAGAGACTTGGAGTACAAACTACAAAAGAAGGCAAACTTGAGGTGGAAGAACTTTTTTACATACGAAACCACCAAAATCATGTTTAATATTAACTGTGAGAAGTACACCAGATTTATAATGCCGCTTTTTTTGGAAGCATTGCAGGCTCGTCCTGGAGGCATATTATTTCCGAACACCTGATGAAAATTTAGCTCTTCATTTAACCCCTCAGGCAATATTTCTCTTGCACTTTCTCCTCAGCATTTTCCAGCAGCTTTTCCCACCTCAGATTTTTCGACAGTCAACTTACAAATTATCATTGGATGGTGGAGGTCCGTGTACATACACTAGATTGGACATTGTCAGATAGATCATTGGATAGATAGATCATCGACAGTAACATGAGCTTCAAATGCGAAGAGCAGCATGTGGGATGAATTTGGAATAATCTCTGTCTTTGTCGCCCACTCTCTAGATTGCGATTGACTCACTTAGGCATTTGGCTGATTGAGGAGCTGGGAGGACGCCTCCAAAATTAAGGCCTTCTTAAGGTTCTAAACAAGGACAACGGAGTTTATGGAAAGCCTTAGGACCAATCAGTGTAACCTAACCTATGGCCTTCGTGTAGAATAAGATCTATTCAGCCATTTAAACCTCACCTTAGACCTCTTCTATAATAACGAAAGTTATTTTGACTTTTATTAAACAAAGTAATCAATTTAAAGGCTGTATACGAAAAAAAAGTAGTCATGAAGAAATAACTGTCAAATCCATATTTATTACAGGAAACAAGAAAGTTAGGTATTTCCTAAAAGTTTATATCGGGAGCTTTAAGAAAATAAGCATTTTTACTTATTTTGTTGGTAACTTTAGATGACGCCTTAATCCATTTTGACTTGATCTCTTTCTCATTTTTGGCAACTTCTTTCGTTTTTAGCAATTTGCTTTTCATTAAAGCCCAATATTTTTCAATTGGCCGAAGTTTGGAGGATTTGCATCTTTTGGCACAAACTTGACCGCATTCTCTTCGTACCATTTTAAAGCCAATTTTCCATAGTGACAAGTTGTTAGGTCTGGCCAGGTCTGGTAGAATTGGCAATATTCAAAAATTTTGCAATCCTTCTGTGAGACAAATTAGGATTTTCTTGTTTTTTGCGCACGATTAAATCACGGGTGGTTGATTTCGTTGAACTCATTTTGAAGAATAAATAAAATTTCTAATAAAAAATTACATAATACAAATCCTACTCTATCGTTTTTCATACATGGCATGTTTGTGCCATTTTTTTTATGAAACAGCAAGTGTTTCTTTGTGACCACTTTTTTTCGTATACAGCCTTTATATAAAAAATAACCTAGAGGAACTCTAGCGCCTATAAAGATGAATGTTTCCATATGGCACCCAAAGTCCACAAAAGTTCAGATATTCAAACTTAACCTAATCTAACATAACGAAAGACCTCAGAATAACCTTTTTCAAGAAAATTCTAAATTCGTATTAAACAAAAAATTTCTTGGAAAATAAACGAACTTAAATGTTTTCAAATGGCAACCAAAGACATGAAAGGTTAACGAGATGTCATACTAAATGCCAACTGGGTAAAAATAAATTTTTTTATATTTTTCAAAATACACTTAAATGAATAATTCTTTTAAAAACAGGCAGACCACGCCCACTTTTATAAATAATTATTCGTTAAAACTGAGTTGAGTTGCACCTAAATTTACTTAGATAAGTCAACTTCTACAAAAGTTATGGTATCCACCAGCCAGTTGTCAGACAAATGGACTGACAGACATAACCCAACAACTGCTACGACTGATTTAGATCACATATATATATACTCTTTCATACCACTAACGACTCCTTCTCCACGCTACAAGAGGGATACTAAAATCCCTTCATTCCAGGGAAGTAGCGACTTTAGTTCCCTAAACCAACCAAACAATAAAACAAACAAATATTATCCAATAAACAAAGGGATTACAATTTGATTGTGTGTTTGAAAATAATGTCCACAAAATAAATACAAATATTCATATATTCATTTAAAATAAGCGCTAAAAATGCCGCCGGTCATGTGTTTTCGTTTATTAGGGTTTTTTTTAGATGCCCGCTGGCGGACACATGCAATGCACAAACGGGCAAACAACATTAACGAAATCAAAAAATCAAATAAATTATGCAAATGTTCGATTCGACGCTATGTGCCACTGTCGCCCTTACAATTAACTGCAAACGCCCGACAGCACAAAACCGCAACCGACTGTTGGGTAATCCGGCCGCACAGGGACCGTCACGCAAATTAAGCAAGTCCTGCCACATAGCTGGCTACTGCTGCTGCCCTTGTCGCAACAACAACAACAACAGCAACAGTCCACCAGCAGTCGAAACAATGCCAAACGATGCCTTTCGTCTTTTGCCTTTCGTGCTTTGCGTCCTGCGCGCATTCGACTTGGCTGCTTTGCTCGAGGCGCTCATGCCGCACCCCACCGTTTGTCGTTTCGCGGGGTTTCTTGCACTTTTCTTGCTCGCCAGAATATTATACTTTATTTTATTGTCTCGCATATTGTCTGCACTCGAGAAAAACACATTGTCAATGTCGAGCCGCGAGCGTATTTATGCTTTGGCACGTCCCAACTGAGCGCCACTCGGCTCAGAGCGCGGCGGCGCGACGCGTTGCTAATGAGCCAAACAGCCGCAAGGTGTTAAGTTTAATACAGTCAAACAAACCGCATTCGGAGAGGGGGGTGTGGCAACCAAGCCAAATTTAGTAATAGACAAAAATTGCGGTTTACGAAACGAAACGATACGCACGAAACCCGAATCAAACATTGTAACATTGCTTGTTTTATTTGTGTGTGCTGTGTTTTTATTGTTGTATTTTCGCCCAGACGACGCCAGTCTGCTCTGTGCAACTTTTGCTGATTGCTTCTAATTAAGTCAGCCGCAAATAAGAATATTTTATTTCCGTCTTGTCTGTCCGCATGTCCTGCAGCCAAATCGTTAGCGCTGGCAAGCTCAGTGCAAGTCAGGCGACGACGTCAATCGTAGCATACTTCTAGGATGCCATTAGGCAGTGCGCACTCATACACACACAGAAACATGTAGAAGAGCGTGTTTATCTGTTTAACAACGCATCACTGTCCGTCGCTGTTATTGATATCGTCACGTTGCTGCTGTTGGCATTTCTGTTTGCGTCAAGACGTTTCAATTTTCTTTTGTTTTTGTTGCGCTTGTGCAAATTTTTATGCATTTCTCTCGCTTAAAACTGTTGAAAATTTTAAGTGCAGCACTTGAAGCCGATTTTTACAACACGCTTAGGAATTCCTTTTTTTCCTCTCTCTACTTATTTAATGTCAATACGCTTTTTCCTTCCCCCCGTTGGTTGACTCTTTCAGCTATTTGTGTAGCTTATGTACACTACACCAGTGCAACAACAGTAACAACGTTGGCATCGACAGTGCAGATGCGTGAAACATAAAACCTGCAGCATGCGTTTATGGCTCCTGAAAATGGCAAACAAAAAGCCAACGCTGACATGTAAACTATTGTCAATAGCGCCCATGAAGCCCGAGAACGAGTAGAAAATTGAAAAGGAAAACTTATGCTTCTGCATATTCAATAAGAATGCCATGCGATACCAGACTTGATGTTGTTGTCTAAGTGCGAACATGTGTGTGCTTTTAGGCTGGCAACACAATTGGCTGGTTGATTCAAGACAAAGTGGGAGTTTTTTTTTGAAGAAGTGATACCATAAAAAATTCAAAGTTATGTAAGTTCAAGACACATTGTAGCATTTATAAGTATGTTCAAGTCTGTGGCCTTTCAAGTCGTTAATATAGAAAGTATAAGTTTCCTATAGGCCAAGTCCTCAACATGAATTGGCAGATCGTCGACTGAGAAAACGATTGTCGTATGTGCTATGAAATTCAATGGAACATACGACATTTGTTTTCTGCAGCGACGAGATGTTGCCCAGATCAGACTTGGAAAGATTAACTTAGGTTAGGTTAGTTTGAAGTGATATCTTTTTCCTTAAAGAATTTACTAGAACACAACAAAAATTGGGTGATGTTTTTCGCAGCTATAGTATTCCATATTCATCCTACCATTTGAGACTTAACTTATGAAAGAACGAGAAGAAACAATGTAATTTATTTTTAGAAGGATCTTTTTGTACGAAATCAATTGGCAAATAGTAAATTTTATTTTTTATTTAAATAAATTTTCTGTCCTCTACTTTGGAACTGAGTTCAGATTCGAACCTCAGACACTTTTTTTGTGGTTCAATGCTCTAACTACTGAGCCAGGAGGAAAAAGGACCACGTATGTCAGCCAGCCTCGGCAAATCACTGAACAGAGAAAGGTTTTCAATAAATAAGATACTGAAAGTCTGTTGGATATTCCAGTTTCTATAAAGATTTTCCATCTTAACCCTTTCGCTACAGGTTTTTACTGGGGAAAGTTAAAATTTTAAATTTTACGTCTTAGGCTTTTATTTGGTTTTATTAGCAACAATCCAAAAGAGATTTTTTAGTTTTTATACTCGGACACAGTATTTTAGAGTGTTTTTCTATGAAAGCAGCCACACCGTTGTGCCTGTTATAATTACTTAAACATACAACTTTTTTCAAATAACGAAAATTTTAATATTTCTTCATTTACCTCAGCCAAAATTCAAAGAAACAAGTATCTAAATTGAAAGAAAACGTCAAATTAAAACGTTCTCTAATTTTGTCTGCTTCTTCTTGCTTTACTATGTCAAGATATACCATTAAAAAAACCTGTATTCTTCTCTTCTTTAAACTTAAATATTCAAATTATTAATCTCGTATTTTTCCTAAAACTTCAAACTATTCTAAGGACCAACGAAACATGTATTCTTTAAACCACAGAGGGTTCAGACGTCCACAAAGTAGCAATGAGGGTTAAGCGTTTAAACCTGCGAATCTAATCTGCAACGGTTCTATCAGTTTCTCTAAAAACCACTGAGTAATATCTACTAAAGAACTAGATATACAACTTTTGAGGTCAAAACCACTATAGATATTTTATTTGACACACCCTACATATGTGGAGAAAACTACTTGAAAACTACTCCTTATCCTTAAGCTTTGTTGCTTCTTAACAGCTCGTGATCCCAATTTCTTAAAGGAAATCTCTGAAAAATATTAGGTAAGTTTACATGGAAAAGACTTTGTGTGACCATAGTTCACTCAAACGTGATTCCCTTCTCTTCTGTGTCGATTCATGATTGAAGCATCACTTCTATCTCACTGTTAAACCACATCGATCACTTGATCACTTAAGATCCAGGCCTTGCTTTGCATTAATCAGACTTGGTGAGAGCTTTAAACACATTAGGAGGAGTGATAAGTGTTGTAAAGTAAAGCAATGGCATAGAAATGCTATCGTTTCCAGTTCTACGTTTTGGCAGTAACTCTAGAAGATCTCATCAGACAAGAGTTCGCCTCTAAGCTGAACTTGAGCTACAATTCAAAGATTTCTGTTTATCTCTGAAAAGTTCGAACAAGTGCGATTAAATTTCAGAACATTTTGAGGCCAATTCAGAATTTTAAAGAAGAAGACCACACTAGACTCTCTCATAGATACGAAGGAAGAGTTTGTAAAGGTAAGGAGACACTAATGAAACTGGTGCACTAGAACCCACTGTGGTCACATATCCTGAGAATAATCCAGTGAATTTAGAATTGCCATAAGCTGAATACAGACTATCGAGCCACAAGCTGAAAATTTTTTTATGAGTGCATCAAATTTTCAACTGACAATTCACTAATGTGACAAATATCGACATGAACGCCTGTGTTACCACAGGTAGGATGTACAGTTCCTCAGTATCAGAAGTTATGGTAGTCAAAATGGCGCAACTAAAAAGTTTGTCTTTGAAAATCGTTTACCGTAAGCTAACTTAACCCTTTCCGACATGAAAATAAACCCGTTTTGTATGAATTGTATGGGCTGTAGTCAAACATATTGGACATTGTGACTGAAAGGGTTAAATATGTAAATTAATGAAGGTCGGTAAGTAGGTAAAAAGGTAGGAATGACTGCTTTAAAGGGGCATCCACTTCACAATCAATCGAACTTAAATCCGCTCACTCATTGAACTAGTTTGAGTTCCTTATGAATTATAGTAGACTGTGAATAGTCCCATCGACTAGATCCCCTAATTTATCAAAAAAGAAGGTGCCCAGGTGATTCTTCTTTCTTCTAGATAATACAGGACAAGTACATTAAAGTTAGAGCGCGTTTTCTTGCTCTTCTTCGTCCATACAGCCTTGACAGAGGTCATGAGAAACCAACCCCAATCATTGGGCGTGGGTGCCAATTACACAGTTATCCGTCAGAGCACCAATCGTGGTTCTCATGTAGTCTCTGTGTAGTCAAAGAAGTTTTCTTCAAAGATGGCAGTTTAAGGTTAGCAGTAAATCCTGTATTGTCTTCAGCCCATCTAAGGTTAGTTCCTTGTACAAAGTATACAAGTCAAAAGAGGGATTACCTTAAGGAAGCATTACCTTATCTAGGCATACATATCTGCTCAGTCGTTCCCTACCAAGTGAGTTTGTCTACTCCACAGTTCCCTGCAATGTTCCCTGAATTGTCTTGAAACTCAACATAAATGACTATGAAGCTGTCAGGCAGTTTCGTTAATTGAATGAAAGTAATCCCCTATTATATACTGAATTCTAATTGAGTCCCATTTCACAGCCAGTTTCCATTAGATTGAACCAAAATCGAACCAAAAATTCTTTAAAAAAAAATTCTAAAATCTTTTAAATCAAAATTTTCATTCCTTTGCTTGACGCCAGCAACATTCTGTTCCCAGCCTAATGCATAACACAGCACAACCTGTGTGCACGCTTGGTAACTTAGGATGCCATACATGCACGAACAGGAAAAGTCGTAGAATTTTATGGATTTTATGACGGTAGCTAAAAGGTAAATAAAACTGACAGCTTCCAGCAAGAACGTCAGGTCGCTGCGTTGGCATGTCACTAAATGCAACCATAAAATGTGCATATACAAAAAAATAAATAAATTGCATACTCAGCTGTGGGCGTTTTGCACAAAATCACTGAAGCTTACCTGCAAAAAGAAAGCAGAGAGAGAAAATATTAAAATTAATATTTGTTGCAAAATGTACATAAATAGTGAAAAAATAATAAATATTTTTCATCAGCCTGCAGTACAGAGTAATGAGAAGTTTGCATAATTCTACGAAAAACGTAATCAAATATGCAATTTTTTTTAATTATAGCAACAAAAATTCAGTGTAAACTTTTGATGATGCTATCAGTAAATCGGCATCAAAGCAATGCTTTTGCAGTCACACAAACAACAAACAAATGTGAAATATTCCATTCACGGTTTTTGTGAAAATCGATACAGATCAGCGTTTAATATTTTAAGCTGCACTCATATGCGAAACGAGCCAGTAGTCGGTCGGTCAACCGGATCATTATCGCACAAAAGCGCCCAACACACAAAAGCCGCACCGCACCGCAGCGCAAAAACAGTCGAAATCAACACAGATGTTGTTATTGAATTTCGACCGATTTGCATTTGTGTGCGCATTGTGCATGGCGCTTCGATTCAATACAACTAATTGTGGCCGGGTGGGAGGGGAGGGGAGAGCCATTTTTGGTTGGTAAGTAATGAGCGAACGGAAGCAATGTTCGCCTCTGCAGCTTATTGCTAGATTTCTTCATAGGAATGGAATATTTTGAAGTATTTGAGAATCGAATATAACAGTATTTTTTAATTGTGGTTTAAGGAACCAAGTAATCGGAACAAGAATTAGGTACTTTTTATGCAAAGAACTTTTTCTCTAGTTTACTTCATGCAAAATGTAAAGATTGAGAAATTAGTTTAGAATTTGGCAGCAGTTGTCATTTCAAAAACAGCTGATTTGTTTGATGTTTTTTTAATATTAAATGCAATTAACAATTCTGTACTGAGTACTTTTCAACAGTGCTAGTATCGATTTTGGAGCAAGTACCTTTCAAAACTGAGCTTGAGCATCATTTTCGTACCGAGTACTTTTGACACAGAACACATGTATCGATTTGCCACCGAGTACTTTTCTAAAACTGATCCTAAATATCATTTTGGTATTGAGTCTTTTTTAATACAGAACACAAGCATCGATTTGGTACCGATTACTCTCCAAAACTGAGCCTAAGTATCAATTCTTTTAGCGAATACTTTTCGAAACAGAACACAAGTATCGATTTGGCATCGAGTACTTTTCGAAACTGAGCCTAAGTATCATTTTGGTACCGAGTACTTTTTGACACAGAACAAAAGTATCAATTTGGCACCGAATACTTTTCAAAATTAAGCTTTAGTATTACTTTGGTACCGAGTACTTTTTGTTTCTGAATAAAAGTATCGATTTGGCAACGAGTACTGTTTCATGAGATGGTTTCCTTCTTTGTTATATTCAACACTGGATACATGTAGCGAATATATTTCCAGACTCATTACAATTATGGACTCGACACCGAGTATTTTTCGAAACTGGGTGAAAGTATGCATTGTAATTTTACTATTTTTTATTTCAGGGCAAAAGTAACCATAAAACACTGATTAGTTTTTAATACTAAATGAAAATATAAATCTAATACTGAGTATTTTTTGATATCGAGTACAAATACAAATTCAATATTCAGTACTCTCCAAACAAAGTTTCTATCTGTTTCGACTGAATAATTTCCAAATCTGACGATATATATTAATTCAGTAACGACTACTTTTCATAGTTGAGTGCAATTATCTTTTCGATATTGAATATTTTTCGAGATTGGGTACGAGTACTTTACCATACTTAAGAGTTATCGATGCAGAGTATTACTAGCGATTGCATACCGAGAATATTTCTGGTCACAAATATAATCTCGTTACTGAATACCGATTTTATACTGATTGATTGATTGAAACTAAGTGAAACTCTTAACTCAAAACTAAGTTATTTTCCATACTGAGTACTTAGTATGTTTTTTCCATACTAAGTATAACGATTTGGTACCGATTACTTTTCGCTTTTAAGTAAAAATATTTGCTCATGCTGAGTACAATGCTGATCGAATCTCGGCATTAGTAATTTTATCATTCCGATAATTTCCATATCCAATTCCTTTTTGAATCGATTACTTTCGGTTAGTAGTTAGTACCAATTCTTCACATCACTAACTTTTTCGATAATTTCGTTTACATTTCCGATTCGTTTGTGAATCGACAGTAACGATTCTAACCAACATGAATGTTTTTCCTATGCTTTCGTTTATTTTTTCGTGCCATTATTTTTTTATTACTTTTGTGTTATGTTTGCCGTCGTCTGTCAACTTCTTCGATTTTTCATAAAAATGCAACCAATTACCGAAAATGAATTTCAAATGCGTGTGTGGCATTGGCTTTTGGCTCGGCGTGTCAACACTGACGCCAACAACCACCATTACTGGCAGCGACATTGCCACCGACGCAACAAAAATTGAAAACATTACTGCACACATCGTCGAATGAATGAGTCGGGTATGTTTTTCGGGTTCTTGTTTACTTTCGTTGTCGTATGCAGCACAGGCGGCACAGCAGCAATGAAAACATTGCCGCGCTGCAACGCAGCGGACGCAGACTGACCGGCAGGCAGGAGCTGCCGTAGAATAACACACATGCGGAGTAAAATTACGCCCTAAGGGCACGCAGGCGCATATGGAAGCGAGCGGCACAATGTCGAATATTATTATGAAGACCCCTTTGCAACAACAATAACAACAAAAAATATAAACAAAACACAGCGCGTCGAGGAGTCGAGTGGTACAGCGCAATAGCAACAACAGAAAACAAGGAGCGTCCATTGCGTCCTCAAGTAAAAAAGATCTCAACTGCAGATAATGTCCGCCGAAGCCGAAAAACCGCCCGAGCAGTCGAGTCACAGTGTCTGACTGCCAGCGAGCGCGCTGATGATTGATTTCATGCCAAAGTGATTTCAATCACAAAAACGTTTGTGCGCCGCCAGTCAGTGATGGTGGTGGTGGGGTCAGCTGTAATATGGATATAGCATAGATATAGATATGGATGTGGATATGTTGATATGGACAGGGATGTGATGTGGTGCTGGATAGTTGTGTGTGTGCGTGTATGTATGTATGGGTTTGTGCTCAAGGAACATTGGTTTGTTGTAGCTGTTTGTGGATGAGGGTAAATGAGTGAGTTTTTAATAGTTTTTATGCCGACATTTGGGGTACGAGTTCGCGACAAGACGGCTGCCAAGAGTTATGACACTTTCATAAACACACACACACACATGTAGAGTCATGTGTACCGAACTTGAATTTGCCACATGTGTCATTGCAAATGCCATAAGGGTCAATTTTGTATTTGCTTAAGTGAAATAAATTAATGGTTGCAGAAAATTAAAGAGCAGTTTCAGCAATTTGCTGTTGAAGAAAATGAGTAAGTTTTTAGTTCGCTAGTTTTCAAGTAGACCTATAGACATGTTGATGAAGCTTTTGAAATTTCATGACACCAAAAGGCATCGCAAAGGTTCATATATATCTGTGTTTAATACAGAGGCAGCCACCTAAATCGACTCACCATGACTTAATAAAACATTTGAGCAACGCTTTAACTCCTTTTCATCCCAAAGAAATATTGTCCGAAGTGGCTCAGTTCAAATGATTTAAGTGAATGTTTTTGAAACTCAAAAACTGATTTAAGTAAATGTTTATGAAATTCAAAAAAAATACATAAGTTAATACTTGAAGACGAATACTTCAGTTCGACGAATATATACACTGGAGAGCAGTGGCACACACAGGATTTCATCTTGGGGAGGGTAGGGTTTTGCGAACAACTTTAAACTGGAATACCTTTTGGAACCACCCACTTTTGTGTTAGGGGGCAGTGGTACTCACAGAGGGGTTTTGGGGGTTCAACCCCTCCTCTTAAATACAAAAATGTCTGATACAAAATATACTTTCGAATGGTATTCGGCTCAACAGTTGCACGCAAAACCCCCAAAATGAAATCCTTTGCACGCCAGTTTTTGGGGGGGGACGGTTCAAACCCCCTAAACTATCCGCAGTGTGCGCCACTGCTGAAAAGCATTACTATAGGCGCATCAGATGTTTGCTATTCTAAACGATTTAAGAAAACTACGAAAAATCTAATGATGCAGTCAGAGAGAGCTTTGAAAAATATTTCAAGTTCTTTTTTCAAGTTATTTATAAATTTTGTTCTTAGAGACTAGAATTCAAAAATCGGATTTTTGGATCGGTTTTTGTTCTAAGAGACTAGAATTAAAAAATCGGTTTTTGAATTGAATTTAAAATTTTCTTCAAAAAATATTAAAAACTATTTTAGACCAAAATATGAACTGAAAGAGTATCAGAAGGTGATGAGGTTCTCATTTCTTTGGGGTTAGCTAAAACATTTGGTTCGGTTGAGCATACTTTCTACAAGACTTATGTGCACAGAATCGATCTTTGAATCCTAACCTTCAATAATAACCATTTTTAAACTCTCTGTTATCCAATAAATTTTATTTTCGGCAAAATTATGTGTCATTATTTCCAGAAAGTTTTCTTTGAGGGTTGGGTTCGAAAAATGAGCTGACCATTGCACAACTGGAATGTCCTGTGACCCAAGTTAAGTATTTAGCTCGTTGCTTTTACGAAGTGAGTCAATATTCTATTGAAAAAATATGATCCTAATGGCGATGAAGATAAAAACTGGTAGAAGATTTATTTGTAACAGTGAGAAGTACTCTGTCTCAAAAATGTGTATACTGAGAAAGGCTAACATCAGGAAATCATTGAAATAAAATGCTTTCCATACCACTAGCAATTTTTTTGTAAATCTTTGCAGTTTCTTGTACAAATCACTTCAGTAAGAATTAAATTCTTCGGTGCTTAAGAAGGTAAACTTTTCTTAGTGGATATTATGAAACATTTATATTAAAAAAATAAGAAAGCTAATTTGGCAAAACTACCATCTTGTGCCGAGATTACGATTCCCAAGAGACACAAAACAAAGTAAACGTCAAATCGATCAAAACATTCTCTCACCATGGACCATTAGACCACAATTTAATAAAAAAGAAGAGGGAACCCTTTTTTTGTTAAAATTTTCACCATTCCAAGTGAGAGTTGCTGCACTTTGAGTTGCAATATTTAGATGGAACTCATAACCCATTGCTGCCGGGTACCAGTTCCGCCCATACGATTTTGATAACATTTCATACACGACATGGAACTAACCCAAAATGATAAGAAACAGCTTTCAGCCTTCTATCTCTGCACGTTGCTGAGATATTCATTGGGTATTTTGTACCCATTAGGCAGCAATGGTAGCTTTTTTCCATACTTTTTAAAGTGATCAACTAAACACGTGAACAAAAGAAATATTGTTTACAGGTGAGTTAGGAGGCAGATTTTTGTGAGGTTCTACGTTTCGACACATTTTCCACCTCCGGAAAATTCACAATTTTTGGAGTCTGGTAACTCTAGCTAGATGGCGGAATTTTAAGGTGACCTCCACTAAACTAAGGTAGTTCCATCTTTACGCCAACCATCCCTATCAATGATTTTGAGATATCTCTACCACGAACTTTTCTGTGATTTTTTTAAAGAATCAGTTTTCATGGGTAAAATTTTACCCATTAGGCAGCAATGTGTTAGACAAGATTCTGATGACTTTGAGCATATAGATTTCAAACGGTTGGAATTTGTGGGATCACAATGGACCATACAAAAGGTCTCTGAGTGTGTCTGTTATCCATCATAATCTAACAGCCATCATAATCTAACATAACCTAACCTTGAATATTGATATTATGGATGAAACAATTTTCAATTTTCCAAAATTGTTTCACCATACGGAAACCATTTTTTTTTATTGAAATTTTTTACAAAAAAGATATTATAAGATATCAGAAGATAGAAGGCGAGATAACACATTTATTGCTCTTGCATTGGTTGTTGTGGTATATAAAATTTTAAGCGAGGGTTGAGGCAATTGTAGTTGAGATATTGAGTCGAAATTCTTAGATAAGGTTTTCAAGACTTTGAGAATTGATTTTATGGTCTCAAAAGATAAAACAGGATGTCAGAAGATAGAAGGCGAGATATCATATTTATTGCTCTTGCGTTTGTTCTTGTGGTATATAAAGTTCTGAGCGATATTTGAGGAAATTGTAGATGAGATATTGAGTCTAATTTCCTAGAAAAGATTCTCAAGACTTTGAGTATTGATTTTATGCATGAAAACTTGTTGATTTTCCAAAAACTTTTCCCCTTTATGACTTTAACTGAATCTTTTTTGGTAAATCTCAGAATCATAAGAAAAGATAAGACATCACAAGATATAAGAGAGATATGAGAGCAGATATATATGTTTACTGCACTTGAAACAAATCTCTTTCAACCCCACCCAAAAGTACTTCAAACATTCACACCCAATTTTTTCATTAACAAGTCGACTCGTTAAACAATTTCCAATGTCTATAAGAAAAACTTATTGAAGTCAGCGGCAGCCATAAATATTGCATTAGGCCAAAAACTATGCGCAGCGTTAAATGCTTTATGGCATCTTTGGTCATAGAGCATCGCTTGGCCGCATTTGTCGCGCCAAGAACGTTTCATAACAGCAACAAAAGCAACAACAACAACAATAAAAGCAAACAATTTGAGCAAATAAGCTTATGGGGTACTTGAACTGCATTGGCAGACAAGTGTGGTTTTTGTTTTTGCATTTTATTGGCCAATTGCCCCAACGCGCATATTTATTTGTCTGTCGCGTTTGTAGCGCGCAGCCCGCACTTGTACCAAGTAATGACCCCGTCCGTCCCCTTGGCAAATGGAAATAATAATACCGACATAAAAATCTAAACTCATTTCGATTGTTGCCAATTTGTGTTATTATAGTTTGTGTTTGTTTCTCGCCACTTATTGCTTGTGCTGCTGCTTGCTTAAGTTTTTTCCATCCATAGTTTCGTTCTCGCATTTTGTGATTTTTTTTTGGTTTTTGTTGTTGGTTATTTTGGTCAACACCAGTGGCCATTATGGCTGGCACTTGCAGCACTCATACAACTATTGATTAAATTGCGTTGTAAGTGTGTTTGTGTGTGTGCAACGTTATTATTATTTGTTTTTGTGCTGCTTTGGTTGCTGTTTCCAATTTTCTGTTGTTGTTGTGCCAAAAAATTGTGCGCTTAACATAAAAGCTGATATTTTTTTTGGGCGACCACAGAGCACTAATAGCCTTAATTTGTTGTTGTTGCAGTCAGTCAGCTTCCAGTGCTTTGGTTTCTACTTATGTTCTGCCTGTTCTCTGCTTCTTCTTGTTCGTTGAATTGTTCTACCTCTGCTGCCTTTTATGCATTTAATAACACTTGATTTCTGTCCATGTGCTGGCTTCGCTTTTATGATTACTTGTCGCTGCTTTTTCTTCTTTCTGACCGTTTCTGGGAATTGTCATTTTTGTAAATAACGTGCGGGTATAATAATGCGCATTAAAGTGGCCGATTCTGTCTGTCTGTCTGGCACACAGACACCGCACAGCATACGAAATCTGGCGGCAGCATTTTTCCAAAAGTCATTCGGCTCAATGTGGCTTCTTCCTTCCGTCCGTCCTTCCTTCCTTCTTTCCTTCCGCGCATCACATCATCGTTCATTTCAACTTCTCAGAGTTTGGTTGTTGCTGCTGTATCGTTGTTGTTATTAATGAGATGAGATTCTGTATGATAGCCACTTGTGACATTATATTCGCCGCTCTGATATGCCACATTGAGTGAGATATTTCATTGATATGACATAATGCGACGCTGTTGCTGCGTCCAGGCTGCAAGTTCAATAGACGCTTAATTGGCAAATGACTCGGCGGCGCGCTCACTTCTACTTAATTGACTTAATGCCGTCGATACGGTTTTTTTTCTTATGCAATATTTATTAGCTGCTATGATGCTGCTGCGTCCGCTGACAGACGGAAACTTAATTGTCAAGGTGAAGGTTACGCATTTTGTTATTAAAGTGACAATGCAATGCGGTGAGTTGGCTTAAAGATGTTGTGTGTGTTTAAAACATATTTGATTGCACTATTTTTCAATAAGCTGGAATTTTGTGAAATTTCATTGACAAATGTATCAGCCAATCAACTGATTGTGTCAAAGTGAGTTTAAAGTTTATGAAAGTACAAAGTCTAAACACTTTTCAGAAGTAGAGAGGGAATAGTATAGATAGGCAAAAAGGAGTGGCTGGAAAAGGCTCATTGTAATATCAAAAACAGTCGAGCATAGGGCAGCTCATTCATTGAACCAGTTTGAAAGTCTCACGAAGCTTATTCGACGATCGTCTTATCGATTAGATTCCCTAGATTGTACAAGAACTTGTCCAGCTGAGTCTTCTTTCTTCTTGGTAATGCAGGATAAGTACAAAGAAGCTGAAGTGCCCTTTCTTACTCTTATTTGTCCTTGAAATTTCGACAGAAGTCATTAGAAAACAAACCCAACCTTCTTGTGTGGGTGTCAATGAAACTGCGACTCGTCCGAACACCAATCAGGATT